>JAJIYU010021523.1:0-10028 GCA_030144865.1 Tinospora cordifolia | reverse complement strand
AAGTGTGTGTCACTTGTAAAGTAGCATGGACCCAACCCACATATTGGTTAAGTCCACTGTCAAAAGGAACGGTGGTTAGGTCCAACACTCAAATCAAAGAAACATGGGGGTTGGGGTGTTACAGACAGGTCCAAGACGAGTAGCACTAGCCACACACCATTCCAAAGGACCAGCCCATGGATGGTGGAGGATGATGCAGATGGATCCCAACACTGATGTTGCGACCATAACCTGAGGAGAGTTCAGAGAAAAATTTTATGACAAATTCTTTCCGGAGGCAACTCTTAGAAAGCTGCAAGAAGACTTCGTGACACTCAACCAGAGGGATTTCACAGTAACTGAATACGAGAGGAAATTTACGGAGCTGGCCAAATTTTCTCAAGAACTGATTCGGGAAGAAAGAATGTAAGCCAACAGATTTGCATAGGGTCTCAAGATCGAGATCTGAAATATTATCATGACATTGGGCCTTCGAACCTACAAGGAAGTTGTTGAACGGGCCCTAATTTTGGAACAAGTTCTCAACCTAGAACAAAGGTTGAGAGGAAAGAATAAGAGAAACGGAAACGGAAAGGACCAACAAGGGACCCAGAAGAAAAACAAAAGTGGTAAAGCTCCACAGAAACAGGCGTAGAACAAAGACGAGTCAAGGGAAGAAGCTAAGAGGCTGGGATTGTGTTTCGTATTATAGCAAAAGGGGCATTTGGCAAAAAATTGCCCAATTACACCACCTTAGGCTTCCTAGCAGCAACAACAGAATACTTAGGGGGAAGTCAGAATGGGCGACCTCAAGCCAGACAAAATTAGAATGCCAATCAAGGTCAAAACCAGGGCCGTGGTCAAAACCAGGCCAAAATGTTCGTGGTTGAGACTCAGGAAGACCAGGCTCCTGCAATAGAAGGTACATTCCTATTGTTTGATGTTGTTGCGAGACTGTTGCTTGACTCGGGTGCCTCAAAATCTTTTATCTCGGAAAAACTAGCTGATAGGTTACAACTTGTGACAAAAATAATGCCTGTGACTTTGAATGTGTCCACTCCAATAAGGACCATTGTGACTTCAAAGAAGATGTGTAGTTGCAACCTTAGGTTTGGGGATAAACTTTTAATAGTTGAGCTATATACCCTACCTTCTATGACTATGATGTAATCTTGGGGATGGATTGGTTAGACCAGTACCAGGCCCAGATAGATTGTCCTAAGAGACGGGTAATGATAACATTACCTTCTGGGAAAATCTTTAATATCAATGGGGATATGCGGATACTACCAAGGAGTCCAACCCTAGCCTTGCTGAATTATTTAAAACAGACGGATGAGTTCGAGGAACTCTCTTTGGGGAGATCTTTAAAATCAATGGGATATGCAAAGACTACCAAGGAGTCCAACCCTAGCCTTGCTGAATTGTTTGAAGCAGACGGATGAGTTTGAGGAACTCTCTAAAGAAGAACCTGCTGACTTGAAGAATATTCACGACTTAGCTGTAGTCAGTGAGTACGAGGATGTGTTCCCAAATGACTTACCTAGACTACTACCAGCTAGAGAGTTAGAGTTCAAGATTGAACTTCACCCTGAAACCAACCCTATAGCCATACTTCCTTATAGAATGGCGCCAGTAGAACTAATTGAGCTGAAAACTCAACTGGATGAGCTCAGGGAGAAAGGTTTCATCAGATCGAGTGAATCACCTTGGGGAGCCCCAGTATTATTCATGAAAAAGAAGGATGGTTCCTTGCGACTGTGTGTTGACTACCGAAAGTTGAATCAAGCTACAGTAAAGAATAAATATCCTTTACCAAGGATTGACGAGGAGCCACTCATTTCTCAAAATTTGATCTTAGGTCAGGATATCATTAGCTGAGGATTCGAGAGTCTGACATTCACAAGACGACCTTTAGAACAAGATATGAACACTTCGAGTTCGCCATGATGCCCTTGGTTTGACCAATGCCCCAGCTGCCTTTATGGATTTGATGAGCCGAGTGTTTAAACAATACCTTGACCATTTTGTAGTAGTATTCGTGGATGATATCCTAATCTACTCTAAGTCAGAAGCTGAACACTTAGAATACTTGAGGATCGTGCTAGAAACCCTCAGAAGAAACCAACTATATGGTAAATTCAGTAAGTGCGAGTTCTGGATGAGGACGGTCAAGTTCCTAGGCCATGTTGTATCAACCAAAGGTATTGCTGTAGACCCAAAAAAGGTAAAAGTCGTCATGAACTGAAAGCAACCCAAGATAGTAATAGAAATCAAAAGTTTCTTGGGTTTGGCAGGCTACTACAGAAGGTTCATTAAGGACTTTTTCAAGTTGGCAGAACCCATGACTAAGTTGGCCAGAAAAGAAGTTAAGTTTCAATGAGATGAGAAATGTGAACGGTCATTCCAAGAACTGAAGACAAGATTGATTATGGCTCCTATTCTAGTCACCTCAACTCCTGGTGTTACTTACACACTATATACTGATGCCTCATTGAGTGGATTGGACGCAGTCCTAATGTAAGAAAAGGAAGCCATCGCTTTTGCCTCAAGACAACTGAAGGTCCATGAGAGAAATTACCCTACTCATGACCTAGAGCTAGCGGCCATTGTGTTTGCCCTGAAGATTTGGAAACACTACCTTTATGGCGAGAAATTTGAGCTGTTTTTAGATCACAAGAGCTTGAAGTACATCTACACCCAGAAGGAGTTGAACCTCAAGCAATGGAGATGGATGGAGTTCTTGAAAGACTATGATTTTCAACTACACTACCATCCGGGGAAAGCCAATGTAGTGGCTGATGCCTTAAGTAGAAAGTTCTACAAACAGGAGGAAGAGAAAGGCCAGATATACCAGTTGATCGAAGATTTTAGGTTGGGTGTAAACCTTAATGAAAAAGAAGCCTATCTTTACATATGTCTTGCCAATCAGACCTATTACATCAGATCAGGGATGAACAGAGGCAAAACAAGTGGCTTGCTCAACTAATTGAAGGAGTCACGCAAGGAAAGCATACTAACTTCAGGATGGATGCTTAAAATATCTTAAGGCTCAGGGAAATGATATGTGTACCTCAGTAGGGACTGAGCAAGCAGGTCGTACTTGATGAAGCTCATCAAACTAAGCATACCATGCACCCTGGTGGGGATAAAATGTACCAGAACCTTAGGAAAACCTACTGGTAGAGAGGAATGAAAAGGGACATAGTTAAATACGTCTCTAAGTGCTTAACATGTCAACAAGTGAAAGCAGAACACCAGAAACCCTCTGGAATGTTACAACCACTTCCAAGCCCTGAATGGAAGTGGGATAACATTGCCATGGACTTTGTTGGTGGTTTACCCAGAAACCAAAGAGGAGAAGATATCGTTTGGGTGATAGTCGATCATCTCACCAAAGTGGCGCACTTCTTGCTAATCAAAACCACAAACCAAGTCAGCAAGTTGGGAGAAATCTATGTGAAAGAAATCGTCAGACTTCATGTTGTATCCAAGACTATCGTGTTTGATAGAGACACTCGCTTTACTTCACAATTTTGGCAGAGTCTCCAGATAGATATGGGTACTAAGCTCACCATGAGTACAACATTTCACCCTCAGACGGATGGTTAGTCTAAAAGAGTTATCTAGATTTTGGAAGATATGTTGAGGTTTTGCGTTTTAGACTTCAAGGGGAATTGGAGCAAGTACTTACACTTGGCGGAGTTTGCCTATAACAACAGTTATCAGGCAAGCATAAAAATGGCTCCATTCGAGGCTCTCTATGGAAGACCCTGCAAATCACCTACCTATTGGGCTGAACTTGAAGATCAAGTATTAACTGGGCCAGACATGGTGGAAGAAATGAGCAACCAAGTCAAGTTAATACAAAATAGACTGACTACTACATAGAGCCATCAAAAGAGCTACACTGACAAAAGGAGAATACCATTAGAGTTTCAAGTTGGGGACAAAGTATTTCTGAGGATTAGTCCTCAGAAGGGTATCAAAAGGTTCGAATTCAAAAGAAGTTATCTCCAAGGTTTGTTGGACCCTTTGAAATACTTAGAAGAATCGGGGAATGTGCTTATGAGTTGGACTTACCAAACCGAATGACTTCAGCACATAACATATTCCATGTATTCATGTTGAGGAAATACGAGCCTGACCCCTCTCACATCATTAACTAGGAGGAAGTGAATATTCAAGATGATGCGATGCTACCTACGAGGAAACAACGGTCAGAATCCTTGACCACAAGGTACATAATCTAAGAACAAAGGATATCCTATTAGTGAAGGTGTTATGGAAACATCATGGAGTAGAAGAAGCCACGTGGGAACTCGAAAGCAAAATGAAGACCAAGTACCTATATCTATTCACAAGGAATACCTAAATATATACAAATTTCGAGGATAAAATTTTTCTAAGGAGGGTATAGGTTGTAACATCTCGAAAAATTCATATGAAATTTGAATTGTTACTTAGAAAATTATACGGAATTGACGGATGAAAAATTTGATAAGTCCTAGTTTACCCAAATAAGGAATAAAATCAATTTAATGAATTTTTGGAAGAAAATATATGAATATAATGTATAACATGGGATATAAGCCAAAAACACAAGGATATGTGCAATTTTTTGATGAAAACAAGATTAGAAAGTCAATTGGGATCAATATTTAGCAAAAATCCGAAAATAAAACAAGAAATTTGGTTGAAAAATAAAAAAAAATAAACTTAAAACACATCCAATGGCTGCAAATCGTAGATCTAAATTAGATCTCACGATCCGACGGCTGCAAGACAATCCACACCAACGCCTAGATGCACCAAATCATCAAAATCAAACGGCCACAATCGATCCATCAAATCTAACGGCGCACAACGCAGGTGCAAAAATGTAATCGCGAATCTGAACACTGCGCTTGAGGTTGATCCGATGGTCCAGACGCGTTTCGTTGATCCCGAATTGAGATCTACACACAGCACTCGAGGTCAATCCAACGGTCCAGATGCATTTCGTTGATCGCGAACTGAGATCTGCACATAGCACCCGAGGTCGATCCGATGGTCCAGACGCATTTCTTTGATCGCGAACGAAGATCAGGTGCTGCGCTCGAGGACGATTCGATGATCTGAGGTGTTTTCATTGATCGTGAACGGATATGCTGCACTCGAGGATGATCTGACGATCTGAAGCATTTTCATTAATCACGAACGAGATCTGCGTGCAAAACTCGAGGACGATCTGAGCGCTGAGATTTGAGGCTCCGATTTTGTTGATCAATCTGAGATTGCGTGCGAAACTTGGGGATAATTCGACGACCCAGATCAAAGGCTTTGAAATTAAAATCAAAAATTAAAGAAAAATCACAAAAAATCTGAAAAAAGTTTTTAAAATCCAAAAATTGATTTCTAAATTTTGAAAAAATTTGAAAAATACTCATTTTTTTCTTAAAATTGAAAAATACGAAATTAAAGAGAATTTAGGTGTTTTACTCCAAGAAAAACTCAAAAGTTTCTATTTTTCTCCCTTTGAAAACTTATATAAACCACCTTAGGCTCTCGGTTCCCTCATTCCAAAAATAAGAGTTGAAATTGCCTCTTATTTTCTCTAAGCCTCATTCTTGGCACATCTTCCCATCTTTCCTTCCTCTTACTTGTGTGTGAGAAGTTCTTATCTCGAATTGGGGAATTAAGTTGGGCGATTTTCATTGGCACTAGTACGTGGGAAAATTGCTGCCGAAATTTTTGAAGAAAGCATTACAAGGTGGAAGTGATTTCTAGAACACCCTTCTGTTCTTATTTAAATTCATGGCATGCTCATTGTTTGTGTGTTTTTTACTAAATTTAAAGATTTTCAATTTCAGTTCTAAAATTTTAAATGTTTATTTCAGTATTGCAGTTTTGATTCATGTTTGAGCAATCATATCATCCATGCCATGTTAGTATCATGCGTTGGCTTTTAAATTAAAGTATGATGCATGTTTTATGAATGTTTCATGAATTGATTGTGTATATTCTAAATTTTAGTTTGATTTTATATTCTGAAATTTATTTTATGAGATCATGATATGATAATTAAGCTGAGACAATGGTGATAATAGCCAGGTACCATCATAGTGGTCAAGGCAACACTATGGATGTTCTTTTCATATGGTTTTCAAACCTAAGTACATGAGCGTCGTGTACTACATTACCTTGTGGGTCACCACGTGTAACGGGTTGATGCCGACACGTGCCACTAACTGGGTTGATGTTGAGTGGGCCCTGTTTACTTAGTTAAGAACATCAAGGGTTTAAAGACCCTTTTAGTTTGAGACTCGACTTGAACAAATTATTGTTTGAAATGCCTACTGATTGCAAGTGTTTGAATTATGATTGTGTTATGAGTTTGAATATGAAAGATGGTTGTTCAAAAAGGATCCACTGGGCTATGTGCTCACTCCTTACATTCTTAATTTTCAGGAACGTGAAATCTATGAAGCAGTTGAACGTAGATAGTCCTTAGAAAGTTTCTACATTATATTTTTTTTTGAATTTTTAAGGGCATGTTGCCCAAGGTTTTTATGCTTTTCTACTGAAAAGTATTTTTGAAGTTTTTCGCTGTAATAATTAGTTTTTATTTGAGAAGTTTAATACTTTCAATTATTATTTCTATTATGAATAAAATAGTTTAAATTTCTTTATCTCTTTTAATTTGCCTTGATTTTATTAAAGTGAAAATGTTGTATTCTTGAATTTTTATACAAAGGCACGAGATATTGAAAAGAAAAGAACAAGTGAGTGTCATTTGTGAAGTAACACTGACCCGACCCACCATTTGGTTAAACCCACTATCAAGAGAATGGTGGTCACATACACTACTTAAAGATAAGAGGGTTGGGGTGTTACATGCAAACACTTTCAAATATTAGTGGTACGATCATCCGATTGTTTTCTAGTTAGTCGTGGTAAGGTGGCCATCCCTATAGTGATTCTTATACCTCTAGCCAAGCGAATCTCGAAGAAATGTCATTGGCATCGAGACTGTGCATCTGTATGTCCATCAGTCCAGGGACTAGGAAGATACACAGGCAACGATCGAAATCTCTTCAGTTTGGTTACACTCTCGTCTCTTACCCAAAATGTTAACGACAAAATCAATCAATCCCACCCCCCACAACAAGTGTATTGTTATCTTTTTATTCGTTATTTATATTTGGTCATTCACACATTCATGCATAATATCTCATTCAAGGGTCATAATATCTGTGTCATACAAATTTATAGTGGACATGTATCATTGCTACCATTATGTATTTCATGTAAAGCATCATATTCTCATGTATAACACATGTCTCATGTAATTAAGCACATTGTATTTCATTCATCAACAATATCATGTAACATTGATCGTTACATATGTCCTAATACAATTGTGGCTTCATGAGCATTTCATTGCATACTATGCTCATGAAAATAGACCATGTTTTATTTTTTAAGTTCAACCATACACACTTCATCAAATGAGTGTCATTAATGTTGTCTACATATCCACCTAGATTATTTCACATATCATATGTATGAAATTCTCTTAAAAAGCATATGAGTTAAAAATCATTCCCACCTTATGTGTTCTTGTTTACAAGGCCTAGTTTTCTTGTATGACATGCGTCTTTTAGCCTTCGCATGGCAATTCACCTATATGGATAACTTTAATTAGTGTATCGCTTAAATTCATAGTTCTACCCAATTTTTAGGTCAAAGTCAACCCATTGAGTCCAGTTAAAGTTCTCAAAGGTTGGTTAAGGTTATGTGGGCAAGAGTGTTGGAAAATGATATTTCGTGGTATTCCCAAGCACTATCAAGGTAGTCCAATTTTTTTATGTTTTGGTTACCACTGTAGTCAATGACTATTGCAATACATGACTGCACTGGTTTGCATCTTCGAAAATGCGCATTCTAACTTCAATCAGTCATTTCATGGGCTTCGAGCCTTCGATTTGTATATTCTTAGGTCAATTTTGCACTACACTCGATGAAGAATCTAATGGTGATAACCATTTGGCTTGATTTGGTCCAAATTTTTTTAGATTCGGCCTCAAAGATTATTGTCGTGTTGCCAATTGCACCCAAAAGCCTATTTTGGGACACCAACTTTAATGGTTTGGATTTTTGAGCCAAAGCGTCAAACTTTTGAGCTTTTTATTGCATTGTGATCCATGCTCAACCCACTTTCAAGTGGTGTAAATGGTGTAGGCTAGGTCTTCAACTATTGATTTAGGTTGTGGTTTAAAGTCAAGTCATGGACATGGGTTTCTTAGACCTAGAGTTGAGTATTTTGATGCCAAACTTTAGGGGCTCTTTTATGGGTCTATGAAGCACCATTTTTGATCACATATGGTGCATTGGAAAGCTCATTCAAGATACTTTACAATGGTGTATAGACTATGCTCCTACCATGATGCATGTTCTACCCAAACATCACCCAAGTTGGGCCAAAACCAGTCTTAGTCATCATGAACTTTGGATGTGTATGTGTGTGATTCCTTATGCATATGAAGCTAATATTGGAGGAGGGTTAGGAATACTTACAATAGGTTGTTGCTTGCTTGTTTGGCACACTCCCTAGGTACCCAAGCCTTCTCCATGTTTCACGCACTTGCACACACTCAACACACTAGAGAACTTGGCAAAATAGTGCCAACACCCCCTATCCAATTTATAGATGTAGGGGATGGGCATAACTTTGTCGGGGTTGCTAAAGAAGGTGATGGTGGCTCTCTATGCGGGCATGGTGGTTCTTAACCAGGCATGGGGCGTGCTAAATTGCTTGGAGAATGTAGAAACGTACTTATGGTAGTAGTTAAGGGTCATTGTTCACTAGCAGCTTGAGGTTAAGGTAGAGTGGTTGTGTTTGACCCATGTTTATAAGCACATGGATGGTTTTTGTTTAAGATCATGGCATGGTTTGGACGTATGAGTGGCTTAAGAATGGTCATTGGATTATGAGGAAAAATATCTCAAAACAAGAGATTTTGGGGTTGTCACAACACTATCGTGGTACATGACTGTGGTAGTCTATACTTTCAAGGTCATGACAACAGTAGTTTATGCTACCACGATACATGACTACAGTAATGGCCCTTACCCCATTTTCTTCATTAATTATCCTACTTGCTTTGAGCATTTTGACACAAAGCTCGTCGCCAAATTCGATTGTTTCATCCTTGAATTAATTTTTCCAAGTTTTCAATCCACACCTTACAAATATGTTTAATTTGACTTATTTTGACCTTGTTTGGTTTTGGTTGGCCACAGTTGACTAGGGTCACTTTACTTCTAATGAAGGGTTTAAAATTTTAGGGCATTACACCCTTTCCACCTTCATTTCCTTTTTAATTTGAAACAACCTTCAATTTAAAAACCATTTGATTATTTTAAAAACATTGAGCCATTCTCAGAACTCCTCAAGTAATGTCAAAAACATTCACTCTTTCTTAGGCATTACTCGAGGAAAGAAGGAAAAGGGAACTGCAACTATTTTTTTTCTTTCTTCTTCTTCTTCTCCTTATCAAAATGTTATTATTTTTTAATTCTTAAGTTTTAAAACCTTTCGGAAAAACATATTTCTAATTTATAAACATCAAATATTTATCATTTCTATTTCAATGATCTCACGCCAAGCCAGGCATTCAAAGTCCATGCCCTATAGTGGTCCATCAAATGCATATAAATCTCACCTTACATCATAGGATATCACAAATACATCAACATCATTTGTTCACATATTACAATTCCATTGAGTTTCCAATAATAACCTGTAACACCCCAACCCCCGCATTCCTTGAGTTTTGGACAACCACCATTATTTTGACGATGGACTTAACCAATTGGCGGGTCGGGCTGGCGTTACTTTACAAGTGACACACACTTGACTTTCTATTTTTCAATACCACTTGCCTTAGAGTAAGTTCAATAGTACAAATTCACATATAATAAAATCAAGGCAATTAAAGGTAAAGAAAAATTCAACTTCTTTATTAATAAAAGAAGAAAGTACATAGCTTTCTAATTCAAGAATA
>JAJIYU010021522.1:0-10008 GCA_030144865.1 Tinospora cordifolia | reverse complement strand
TTATATTTGAAATTAAAATTTATTCTTAATAAATTTTTAAAAATATTATTAAAAATTTGTATATATATATTTAAAAATATATCTATTATTTTAAATAATTATATATATATATAACTATATAATTATTTAACTATATAGTTATAATTAAATGTATAACTATATATATAAATATATAAATAACTATATATATATATATGGCGCTGTAGTTGTTTAAAAAAAATAAAAATAAAATAAAAAAGACTCATCGAGCGCTCAGTTCAGACTGAGCGCTCAGTGGGTTTTATCCTCGTTAGACGCCCAGCAATGGGCGTCTGACAAGAGGCAGGTATATTGAGCGCCACGCAAGCGCTAAATATACCTGCATTGCGGATGCCCTTAAGAAGCTTACGTCACACATGAAAGGGACTTGGGCCGAGAGACCTGAAGCCCGACAAAATTCAAGTGTTAATGTAGGCTTGCTTAGCCCAAGCCCGAGTTATATTCCCACGCCAATATTACACTCTTTAAAAACCAACGAGGCGGGCAACGTTCCCGCTTGCTCTTCTGCAAATGATAATTTTCCTTTTTCGATTTCTAACTTCTCATTCTTTCTCTGGTCTCAGAGCTTCGCATTCGAACCTTCAATGGCATCTCCTACCGAGTCCTCTCTGATCACAAGATTAGAGAACTCAAATTACAAAGGACTGCGGAGAGAAATCTTCGATTACTTGAAACCATTCTCAGATTTCATCCCAATCGAAGACGATTTGGATGCGAGTAAGAATCCGAGGAAGAGGAAGAGCCAGAGGGTCAGGAAGAAGACGAACAAGAAGGAGGAGGAGGATCAGAAACTAATCCGAGCTCTTGCGAAGCAGTACCTCTCGTTCATCTCTCGTGCTCTGAAAGTTTTACCGAATAGGCTGTCGGAGCCGCGGCTTCCGTCAAAGTCCAATGGTGGAGCCGAAGCAGAAGAGCTCGGGGTTGAATTGTTTGATGTTTACAAGCTCTGTTTGGATTGCTTGTCTTGCATTTCTTGTTGTTTGGATTGCAAACCTACGTCTGTGCATTTCCAGAGGATTAGGTTGATTCATAGCTTAGAGGCATGGGGACGGTATGAAGAGGCGGAAGTTGAAGGTTTATCGATTTTAGAAAGTCTTCGATCAGAGAGTTCGGGGAAGGCAAGGAAGGGTGATGATGATGGACAGTTTTTGCCGGATTTGAAGACTGGTGGTGTAGATTCTGATCTTGCTTGCTTGGTTGTAGAGCTTGTGGTTGAGCTATTGAAGTGTGCGTACAAGAGTCAGAGGAAAGATGTGGCATTATATCAAAGAGTGCTCAATATGGTGGATCAGGTCGGGCCGTGGTTAAGGTGTGACATTACTGTTCCTTTTCATTTCTTTATTTATTTTTGAGCTATTTAAATTGATGCATTGCTGATACAATTAGCCATTTTAGGGTTCTAGGCGCCCCGACATTTGAGAAATTACACCGTTTGCTTTTGAGCAATCTTTACAAATGCACGCTGTTCATGTTAGGGGAGGGTGCATGTCTTAATGGAGATTTAGTGCACAAGTTTTGTGTTGCAACATTGACGGAGGGTATGAAGTCATCGACTAAGGATCAATTTTTGAAGGTGTTACTGTTAGCAGTTTGAAATCTTTGTTGTTTTTTCCCTTACACAAATATTTTTTCTGATTAAACTTACAAAGTGAAATGCAGATGGCTAACAACATCTGCTTATCTCTAACATATCAATGGGCCAACAGACCTGCACTTATTATTCACATGTTACAGTGTTTGCTGGACAATCTGGTGTGCAAATGTGAGGTAATACAATTTCCCAGTTATTATTAGTTTTAATTTTAATTTTGTTTTTTTTGGGAGAAGAAACAATTTATTCAAATGATAAAACAATTATACACTGCTGTACCAGGACATAAACTGCCAACCTCAAGACAAGCATCCACATTCTGCAAAACCAACCACTTAATCAAGACATTTCATTCAGTTCTATAGCCACCTTTAAATTTGTGTCCCTTCACCCCAAGTTGAGGCAAAGACATGTACGTGCTGTAAGTTTGGTGTTATCACAAAATACATTGATATGCCCTGTGTTGTTGTTAAACAACATATTGTTCCTCTCCAACCGGCTAGCCCAATGTTTGATATACAAAGCAATTAGACTGCTTCTACTACCTCAAGAAATGGTTATAAAATGGGAGTGTGAAATGTACTCTCCAACATCAGATAGGACCCTGTATCTCCCACCCGAAAATGTAAGCCACCTATCCCATGTGCCTCTTGCAAACCTGCACTTTAAAATGTAATCATCAATACTCTTGCCTTCCTCCAAACACAAAACATCAGTGAGGGGATATGTACCAGTTTAGTGCTCGCTGGTGTAAGTAGTTTGCTGTGTTGATTCTACAATGTGCTAGTTCCCACCCGAATTTCCTGTATCCTTTATTGGTCTAGACTTGCCAAATGATATTAGGCAGGGAGAAGGGGATGTGGTTTGGTAGGGCACATGGGGAATGCCACAATTAAACTCAATTATCTCTTTTTTGGACATAAAATACAAGCTTGACTTATGTACTCAATATTCATGAATATCACTATGTTTGAATACCATTATAACTGCATGTACTATCAAAATTTGGAGTATGACATACTTGTATTTTATATTCAGTGTCATTTTTAATCAGAAATCATTATCTCAGTGATGATTCCACCAACGCAAGCTCTCTGGAACTCTATATTTGACACATGAATTTGCATCCATATATTAGTTCTTTTATCTCCTTGGTTTCCTAACCTTTTTTCTTTAATTGACAAATGTTGGTCTCAAGCAGCTTTCACAATAAGTGATTTCTGTAATGTGTATATCCACTAGATATTTCACACCTGTTCACTCTAATTAGTGGCTATGTTATATTCGTAAAATAGTATGTTAAAATGTTATGTGATATAGTGGCAGAAATGAATTAATTTTTATTTAGTAGGATTTTAATTGACAACGTTTAGTTGGAATTGAAATAATAATTTGTATATCTCCTGAATAAGGGTTGTAATGGAGTTATTTGAATGAAAAATATTGATTATTACTTCTGTTTTTCTTTGTCCTACATCACATGTAGAATTGTGTTTCTCACTGTAAGCATTCTCAAATCTCTTCCCTTTCTGTATTTCTTTAAGTCTGACACTCAACACTTCTTAAAAAATACTTCCCTTCACCCTTTTTTGCAACATAAATCTGCAAATGGCTGTTGTTCGTTAGTGTCTCCATTATGAGATTATGCTAGTGTGCAACATAATGATCAGATGGATGTCACAAGCTTCTTCCTCTTATCCATGAAATATCAATTACATTGACTTAGGCAAAGTCACCATTTGTAGTTATTTTTGCCATACTCTTCTCACCTATTCTTTATAGGATGACATTTGATTGCAATAACTAAACCGTGATTCTTTCTTAATACAAGGTTGACCATAAAGTCTGAAAGTTTCATATGCTTTAAAAAACCTTTAAACAGAACTTTTATTAAAAGATTTAGCTTTTTAACCTTTTTGAACATGACAGCGAAGTGTACCACTTGAGAAGTTTATTTATTTTTCCTTCTATTTCCTTTGTACATGATTCATTACTTGAAAGATGAAATTTGTTGGCTGTATTGGCAGGGCGGATTGGAATACACAGTAAATGATTTTCTTGATCTTGTACATTATTGCGTAAAAAAATGTAGACTTGCAAGTAAAGAGACATGTAATGTTCTTGCCCAACATCTGGAAACTATAATATGTACCTACATTCAGGTACATGTTTCACTTATTTTACTTATTTACCTTTATCCTTGACAAAACTATCTGTGACGCCTTTCCTTTTGCAATGAAATTCATAGCCTAATCAGCAGATTTTGGCTCCTATTGGTTCTATTCTGAGGTTTTATGCTGCTGGGTTGCATTCATCTGGTGGTGCATTTTGGTTGAGTTGTACTGACTCTGAAAATTCAGTTGCCACAATGGCAATTAAACTCTTGCTTGATGATGGAGAGGATCTGCTTTGTTTGGCTCCTTCATTTGGTTCATTAACATGCCATTTTCACATTGACAGCAACAAATGTACAGCTTCATCTGATTATTGGGATATGGGAAGTGAATCATATCTACCAACAGTATCTGATTCTCACTTTTCAGTATCCTGCAAGAACAAGCATGGAAGGGCATCTTTTCTATCATATTTAAATGCTTTGGCATTCTTCTGTCAGCCATTTGCTGAATTAATCAATAAAGAATGCAGGCATATAATTGCTGAACAAGACTGTACTATTTCATTGAAGTTGAGTTATATTCAAGATGCATTCCATCACTTCTGTGATATGTTTCTTATTGGTTTCAGGTAATTTTACAGTTCCTTTACTCAGTAATGCCCTTTTGTTTGTGCAGTGTATGTATCAGTATTCGTTTAGTCCATTGTGGTCTTTAATTTTGAGAGCCTTTTCCCTGATACATTTTTGTATGCATACAATTATGTAAGGCTAGCCTTGTTTCTGTTGATGTTTGTCCCGGTGCAGCAGCCAATCATGGGAAAGGGAGAAGTTTTCTGATATTCTGAGAATATTTCTCCATGTGGCCGTGGCATCTTTTACAGTTTCCATCAGGGCTGATAGAAATGTTCAGGTTCTTTTCATTTTTTATGCTAAATGATTTTTTCTTTGTATGTGATGTTCCATTTATGAATTTTAGTTTCAAAAATCTCATTTACTGCTGATTGGAGGCCATAGTTTATGTTCTGACCTATTAAGTGTTTCTTATTTCAGAAAGCCAAGGACAGCATTATTCATATTACTTCGAATGGGTGGATTCAGTCCAAAGAGATGAAATTTCTTGTGACATCTCTTTACAACATTGGTGCTGAGTTTTACAATACTAAACAATTGAAGCAGGTGCTTCCTTTTTTTTTTTCTTTTTTTTTTCTTTTTTTTTTTCTTTACTGTTGTCTAAAACTATTGGCCATTCAACAAGTAATTTTGTATTGTTCTGTCTTTTGTTCTTGTTTGGATGTTGGTTTATTAATTATTCATGCATGCTCTTCACCATGGCTATTGCATGCACATCATTTGATCATTTATAATTTGGAAAATGCATTGTTCTATGCAAACTGGATTTACTTTTGTAGGAAACATGGTAATAGAAGTTATGCATTGCTCTAGGCTGCAGCATCTTAATTAATATTTTTTTTTAAAGAAACCGATAATGATATTATATAAATAAAGAGAACTATACAAGCAAGGGTTCACTACCACGGAATGCCACCTCACCACTCCCCTGGACAACGAAATATGACCCCACCCACGCATCCATTCCAACATGGAATAGCCTTTAGACAGCGAGCAATTACTAATCCAGAATGACGCAAGAGAAAGAGACGCCTCCCATACATCCCCAGGGGAGCTACATCTGTTTTCAAAAATCTTGTCGTTTCTCTCCTTCCACAAGCACCACACCACTGCAAGGCTCGCCCCCATCCAATAAGATTTACATTTCTTATCAACATCCTCCCAATAAGGACAAGCAAACTAAAAGACTCACTGCTCCCCCTCTCTGGCGAGAATGGAAATTGATCCACCCACATATTCCATACAAAAGATGCTACAAGACAACGAAGGAAAACATGATCCGCTGACTCCCCCTTTGCTTTACATAAGATACAACACATGGGAGACAAATAGTAACTCGGGCACTGCCTTTGAAGCAAATCCCCCACATTTACTTTTCTCTTATCCACCACCCAAGCCAGGAACTTAACCTTAGAGGGCACTAGGGTCTTCCACAACTCCTTTAGAAAAGGAGAGACTTGCGAATCGTGCTCCATCACTAGCAAACAGAAAAAGGACTTGGAAGAGAACTCCCCAAACCTTTCCTCGAGCCACACAATTCTATATTCCCTATCCTCCAACACTGCCTCCCTAATCAAAATATTGAGCTCTTGCTCTTCTCTCCTACTCCTCCTACCCCTAGACGGCTGAAGATGGAAGTCCCACCGCTTCCTTGCCTCCATTGCGGAAGAATCATAAAAATAGGAGACCTTACAATTTTGACCCAAACACCTTCTATAAATCCTTGGAAGAAGAGATGCAAATGGCTCAGTCCCTCACCACACATCCTCCCAAAACCTAATAGAATCCCCTTGACCTATTTTCAACCGAACACGAGGGCCATAAAATTGATGGATCGAGTGGATAAACTTCCATGGACTTCTAAATGTTAAGCCTCTCTTGACAGTAGCATCTCTCCCATTGATGTGCAGCCCGTGCCTGCTTCTGATAACTCTCCCCCACAACCTTCCTGCTCCCTAGGAAACCTCCGCAACCATTTCCCCACCAAAGCTCTATTCTTCATAATCACTTTACCAATACCAAGGCCTCCATGATCCTTACTCAACTGAACCTACTTCCATTCAACTAAATGAATATGCCGCCGATCATCCTCCCCACCCCAAAGAAAATCCCTCATCAATTTCTCAATGTGGGCAGCTTCTCTGTACAGAATCTGAAAAATAGACAAGAAATATGTCGGTAGTGCTTTCAACACTGAACTAATTAGAATCAACCTACTTCCCTTTGAAAGAAAAGCACGCTTCCATCCCCCCAACCTCTTAGCCACCTTCGCTATCACCGGCTCCCAGAAACTCTGATTGCTTTGGTGACCACCAAGCAACATCCCCAAGTACTTCATCGGCCCAACCCCCAACCTCACAGCCAATGCTCCCCACAATCTTATTCAACCAATCCTCCGAAGTAGAGATCCCAACAATAAAAGTTTTATTCATATTAACCCGCAGCCCTGAGGCCTAACAAAAACATTTGACGAGATTAAATGAATGCTCAATAATGGTCTTGTCCCCTTCAAGGAATATCATCGTGTCATCAACAAACTGCAAATCAGAAACTTCAACCTCTTTGCTACCCACAACAAAGCCTCTCACAATCCCTCCTTCCCTACCCTTATCCAATAACTGACCCAACACATGTACCAGCAACGTAAATAAGAATGGAGATAATGAATCTCCTTGACAAAGGCCTCTCTCTGCCTTTTTTTTTACCTTTCAACCTACCGTTAATGAATATAGGGTAGGAGACTGTCCTTAAACACCCTTGAATCCACCCTCTCCACTTCTTACCAAACCCCTTCTTCTCTAGAACAAAATCCAAGAAATCCCAAACTTGTCATAAGCTTTTTCGAAATCTATCTTGACTACCACTCCTTTCTTCTTGTTAGCTCTATACTCTTCGACCAATTCATTAGCTACTAGAACTGCTTTAGTAATTTGCCTACCCTTCACAAAGGCGAATGATTTTTAGAAACTGCATCGCCCAAGATCTCTTTAATCTTGTTTGCCAACACTTTAGTAATGATCTTATAAAGACTTGTGGTAAGGCTGATAGGTCTGAAATCTCTAACTGATCTAGCCACATTCTTTTTTTGGAATCAAACATATATAAGTCTCATTAGTACTCATGTTTATAACCCTAGATCTGTGAAACTCCTTCATAATAGCCATCAAATCCTCTTTCACTACCTCCCAAGATTTCAAGTAAAAGACCATTGAGAACCCATTTGGACTCGAAGCCTTCTATTCCTCACACTCAAACACCGCTGCTCGCACCTCCTCCTCCGAAAAAGAATCTTCTAATCTACTCTGATTTGCCATCCCAATTGGGTTCTAGTGGAGCCCTTCAAAGCCCCAAACATGTTGTTGCTTTCTCCCAAACACCTCTACAAAATGATCAAGAATGCAAACTTCAATGTGATCTTCCTCCTCAATAACCTCCCCTTGACTCCCCTCCAAATGAAAAATCACATTGACGGACTTTCTCCCACTCAACAGCCTATGAAAGAATTTTGAATTAGCATCTCCCTCCTTCAACGACCTAACCCTACCCTTGATCCACTCCCCCCTCTCCATTTCCTTATTTAACTTTCATAGCTCTCCTCTTTTCTCCCACCTCTCCTTATTTTTGCCCTCATCCCAATGTACTCGCCCTTCTAATTGGTCAATGCTTCTCTCTAACGAATGCTTCATACCCTCTTTCTCCCCTAGGGACAACTTACCCCACTCATAGCACACATTTCTAACTAATAAGAGCTTTTGCATAAACTTATACTTCTCCCACTTCCCATTCATATTGGACTCCCACCACCCCTTCACTTTCTCCACAAACTCTAGACAATAAGCCAACCTCCCGTCAAACCTCTTCGGATTTGGACCCCACCTTGGCTTATTAGTGCAAAGGGAAAGAGACCAATGGTCTGAGATGAACCGACCCCCAACCTCTTGCCTGATGAACGGGAACAACCCAACCCATTCATTACTAAATAAGAACCGATCTAACCAGCAACACACTGGATTCGATTGGAAATTGGACCAAGTGAAAGACCCATTCATCAACGGAGGATCATGAAGACCAACTTCTCTACTCAAACTATCAAATTGCTCCATACTTCGGGTAAATAGCCCACTGGACTTCTCCAAAACATTCTGGACCACATTAAAATCCCCCCCCCCCCCCCTAGACATCATCTATCCCCACACAAACTACTTAGCGCCCCTAACTTATCCCAAAATAACCCACGGTCCTTCCTACTAGATGGACCATAGACACCAGAGAACCACCACTCGATACCCTCTTCAAATTGAAGGAGCACAGACACTGAAAAATGACCAATGAGCTTATCCTTTACAGAGCATTTTCGAGCATCCCAAACCACCAGCACCCCACCTGCTGTCCCCACAGCTGGCAACAAAACCCAATCTTTAAATCTAGAATGCCACAACTCCCCAACCAACCACCTATTAACCTCCATGCGCTTCACCTCTTGGAGCACCACAAGATCAGGATTGCACTTCCCAATGACCCTCTTAACCAATTGCTTTTTATCTCGGGACCCACATCCCCTAATATTCCACGATAATATCTTCATAGACTGAAACCCCTCCTCCTAGCCCCACTGAGCCCCTTAAGATTCAATCTCCTCTCCTGACACCCCCTTTTGCCTCTCAATCTGGACCAACGAGACATTGGCCTTCCTCAGGACCTCAACCACTATCTCTCTAACTAATGCTCCCCTCCCCCCCCTTCCATATTGGCCTTGAACGCTCCACTTAACTCCTCCACTGAATTTGGAACCATTGAGGGAGAAACACTATGATGGTTCCCCTCTATAGCTTGTGAGCCATCATAATCCCCATCACCCTTGTCACCATATATCCACCTAAACTGACCGCCCTCAGAATTACATCACTATTCATACCATCCTCCTCCTCCTTAGACTGCTTTGAGCCATTTGATGTGTTGCTAGAATAACTTGATGACTCATCCTTATGTAATTCCAGCATCTGGTCCTCCTTTGACACCCCATTGTCATCTTCTATGTTCTCATGTAGTACTGACTTTGACAATCTTCCCTGTTTCTTCATAAGCTTCCCTGAATCCCCTCCCATACTGTCATTATGCACAGATCTTTGCTACTCAACGACCTTATTCTTACGCCTTGAATAAACACGAACACAATTATTCTTGACCATCGTCCCTGCATCACCCCTTCCGTTCACTATAATCTCCCCCTCCTTCTCCCTCTCGACTCCTTCATTTCCCATTCCTCCCCTACCCCTTTCATCGAGAACACCCATTTTGTCATATTTACATAGCTGACCCTCTTAATTAATTTGAACCCTTGAAAATCTTTCCTTGTAAATGTCTGTGTAACCGCAGGCAAGTTTATGGCGATGATATTCATGTTGTGAAAATCATCAAATGATCCACATTACCAGACCAACAAGTAGCCAATTCCAAATCATTGATTTGAGATGACATTAGATTGGTCTAGAATTTCAAGATTGGCCATTTCTTCTTCTTCTTTTTTTTTTTTTTTTCAATTTGGCATTTACAAGAAGGTCTCTACGGATTTCAGATATATGGAATTCATTTAATTCCATTTTTCACTTCAAAAATAATGACAACTACTGTC
>JAJIYU010021521.1:0-10011 GCA_030144865.1 Tinospora cordifolia | reverse complement strand
ATAAATAGGGGAAATTGTTAGAGCCCAAAATACCTAATTTGGAAAGAAATTACTTGTGACAGCTGGGAGGAGCAAGAACTTGCATTTCAATTAGGAATTAAAGATTATTCTCACCTCTTGAGTATGATTTACTTTGTTGATTATAGTTCAATGTTTTCTATTAAATTCATGTCAAGCTAATCAGTTTTTCTTTATTTGTGATGTGATGTTCAATGAATGATTTGTGATATCTAGTTGCAGTTATTGAATTATAGACATTATTTCATATTGTGCAGGCTTAGTGCTTCATGTTTACTAGCCATAAACATGATGGACTCAATACCTTAGATTAACTCAGAAGAGAGGTCTAAAGTGTGGATTATTGCAGTGTAGACTTAGATTAGTTGATTGATCGGGAGGTTATTTGTTGATCTAAGGAGTTGCACAGGGATTTTTGCATACATAACTTAGGTTGTCGAGTAAGCACCTCGGAAGAGGGCTTTATAAAAACAAACTTAGGTAATATTGAAGCACCTCAGGAGAGGGTTCCAATTACAAATGCGAGAACTCACAGTGTAGACAATTCATAACCAAAATGAAGGATCACTGGTCATGCAGCGACATTCACTATCCTAGACACCATTTACATATAGAAATATAAGAAAAGAGTTATTACTGCAATTAGGAGAGATTTTAGTTTAAATTTTAATCTAATCACTTAAATCAGAGTCTTGATAAAATGCAAATCAATAGTAAATTGGGATTTAAGATCATTAATCAAACAATTTTCCTTGAGGACGATATCCGGTCTCACCGGTTAATACTCAAGCGATACACTTGCAGGCAAGCAACAAGTTTTTGGCACCGTTGCCGGGAAAAAATATGGTGTTTAGTATCTCAAAACCAGTTGAACTTGGTTTAGTCTTAGTCAAGACAATATTTTACTTTATTGTTGCCTTTTATTTGATCTTTTTTAGATTGATTGAAGTTCATTGAATACACTTGATCTTTTTTTTGTTTTCTGTGTTTCAGGATTGTATGATAAACGTCATTGTGATCCCTACGATCCAGATTTGCTAAAAACGATACATTAAATTCGGTTGGAGGCTCAAGAACGAGTATCGACTATAGCTAATAGTGGAAGTTCTGGAGTTTGGAACAATAGGGAGGCACAACATGGAGAAGCACCTTTGAGGGACTTCTTTAAACCAGTGTTGAACAATAACTACTCAGGTATAGCAAGAACATCGATTAATGCAAATAATTTCGAGTTGAAGCCGTCCTTGATCACAATGGTGCAGCAGCAACAATTTGGAGGCTCAGTTGTTGAGGATCCAATGTCACACTTAAATTCCTTTATGGAAATCCGTGACACGGTTAAAATAAATGGAGTAACTGAAGATCAGCTTAGGCTGAGACTTTTCCCTTTCTCTTTAAGGGATAAAGTGAGAAGTTGGCCTCAAACCTTGCTTTCCGGAAGTATTACAACTTGGGAAGAGATGGGCCAGAAATTTCTGCAAAAGTATTTCACACCGGCCAAAGTACATCAACTGCGGGGTGAAATTAGCTCTTTCAAGCAATCTGATTTTGAATCACTGTACGAAGCGTGATAAAGGCTCAAAGACTTACTGACGCATTGCCCACAACATGGATATCTTCCTTGGCTCCAAATCCAGATGTTCTACAGTGGACTTACGCCACCCACTAGGGCTTTGATAGATTTAGCTGCTGGAACCTTATTGATGGGAAAGTTAACCATAGATGCCACTCAACTGATTGAAGACATGATAGCTAATGCATATGGGCATGGTATTGAAAGAGGTACAACAGAAAGAGTGGGAATTCATGAAGTGATGAGATTAGTGTTTTGCATGCCCAAATTGCTGCTATGACTCATCGATTGAACTTGGTGGAAGAAAAGAATAGTACTAGGCAGTTTCAGCAAACTCAATAAGTGCAGTCCATTGTAAAAGCTAACAAGGCACCCTATCATGGAGAAGCTTCCATTGAACAAATGAATGCCATGAATAGATTTAGTGGTTACCAAGGTCCAGCTAGGGGATGTAATGTCCCAAAGTATTATCATCTAGGAGTGAGAAATCATGAGAATTTCTCATACGCAAACAATAGAAATGCTCAATTGCCACCAGGATTTGTATTTCAACAGCCCTTGCAAGATAAAAAACCATCCTAGGAAGATAAGCTTGATGAATTGATGAATATGCACACAAGATTCTTCAAGGAGCTAACTGGAAGGGTGGACAAAAATGACACTAGAGTTTGCAGAATGGAAATCCAAATTGGAAATATGAATGCCACTATTAAGAGTTTGGAAACACAAGTGGGACAGTTGGAACAAATAGTCTCAAATTAGCAGCGGAGTTCCTTTCCAAGTGATACCTAAGTGAATCCAAAGGGAGTCGCAAGGCAGTGACTACTAGGAGTGGCAAAGAAGTAGTGAGCCCACCAAATCCATGTATATCACCTATTGAAACTAAAGAAGTTGTTAGCTATGAGATGGATGTTCAAAAGAAATCAGTGGGCCAACATGAAGAATCTTCAACATCAAAAGGGAAAGTCAAGGAGAGTGTCATTTAAGAGGGTAAAAGTTTTGAATATCCACCTTTGCCATTCCCTCAAAGGTTCCAAAAAAAAAAAGAATAGATGAACAATTTGCCAAGTTTCTAGAAATGTTTAAGAAGATTCATATAAACATCCCATTTGCAGAAGCCTTGCAACAAATGCCTAATTATGCAAAATTTATGAAGGAGATCATGTCTAAGAAGAGGATGCTAGAGGATTTTGAAACAGTCAAGCTTACTGAAGAGTGCAGCGCCATCCTACAGAAGAAACTTCTTCAAAAGTTGAAAGATCCGGGCAGTTTCACTATACCATGCAACATTGGGTCTGAAATTTTTGAGAAGGCATTGTGTGATCTTGGAGCAAGTATAAATCTAATGCCTTTGGTAGTCTGCAAGAAGTTGGGAATGTCGAAAATCAAGCCAACTACAATCACCCTTCAATTAGTAGATAGATCCTTAACATATCCAAAAGGAGTGATTGAGGATGTGTTGGTCAAGGTGGATAAGTTCATATTTCTAGTGGACTTTGTGGTTCTAGACATGGAAGAGGATTGCGAAATACCACTCATCCTTGGAAGACCATTTTTGGCTACTGGGCATGCACTCATAGATGTTCACAAGGGAGAGTTAACTTTAAGAGTTAATGAAGAGAAAGTTGTCTTTAATATCTACAAGGCAATGGACTACCCTAATGATTTGCATGAATGCAACAGAGTAGAGGTCCTAAATTCTTGTATTGATGAGGTGATGGATGAATTAAGCTCTCAAGATGAATTGGTGGGATTTAACTCTTGCTCACTGTCATTTCCCCAAATTATGACAGAGAATGAGAAGCTAGTTGTGTTAGCTTTGGAAGCATGCTTGCTAAAATTCAACAACATAGAGGAGCAATTATCTGAAAACTAGCAATCTGAAGTTGTTCGAGAGCCTTCTAGGGAAGTAGAGCTGAAACCACTTCTAGAACATTTGAAGTATGCATATTTGGATGCATCTCAATCACTTCCAGTTATTATCTCCTTTTCGCTGGCACTCGATCAAGATAATTGAAAGTGTTGCAGGCACACAAAGCTGCAATAGGATGAATAATTGAAGATGACAAGGGGATAAATCTAGCCATTTGCATGCACAAAATTTTGATGGAGGATTCACATAAACCTATAGTGGAACACCAACGACGACTCAATCCTATCATGAAATAGGTGGTGAAGAAAGAAGTGATGAAGTGGCTAAAAGATGGAATTATTTATGCAATATCAGCTTTTTCATGGGTTAGTCCTATTCATGTGGTACCCAAGAAAGGAGGAATGACAGTTGTTACAAATGAGAAGGGAGAGTCAATAGCTTCAAGAACAACAACAGGATGGCGTGTTTGCATAGATTATCGGAAGTTGAATAAGGCTGCTCGCAAGGATCACTTCCCCTTACCCTTTGTGGACCAAATGTTGGATCGGATTGCTGGGTATGACTTTTACTGTTTCTTAGATGGATATTCAGGTTATAACTAGATAGTCATTGCACCAGAGGACCAAGAGAAGACAACTTTCACCTGCCCATATGGTACCTATGCATTTTGGAGAATGCCATTCAGGTTGTGCAATGCACTAGCCACCTTCCAGAGGTGCATGATGGCAATATTTGCAGATATGATTGAAGACATCATGGAGGTATTTATGGACGACTTCTCAATGTTTGCTGAAACATTTGAACAATGCCTCCATAATTTGGAAAGAGTCTTTTCTCATTGTGAAGAAGAGAACCTAGTCCTAAACTAGAAAAATGTCATTTCATGGTTTGATAAGGCATTGCTTTGGGTTATAAAGTTTCTGTTAATGTCCTGGAAGTGGATAAGGCAAAGATTCAAGCCATCAAAAAGCTGTTACCACCAACAACGGTGCGAGAAGTGTGGAGTTTCTTAGGGCACACAGGTTTATATAGTAGATTTATCAAGAACTTCTCTCAAATAACTTGGCCTCTATGTCATTTGTTGGAAAAAGAAGTTGAATTTAAACTCACAGCGGAGTGTGTTGAAGCTTTCAACACCCTAAAAAGAGCTTTAACGTCTGCTCCTATTATGTCCACACTAGTTTGGGGGGAACTGTTCAAAATCATGTGTGATGCTAGTGACTATGTAGTCGGAGCTGTACTAGGACAAAGACGTGATAAGATGTTGAGAGCTATATATTATGCAAGCAAAACATTGGATGATGCTCAAAAGAACTATACTACCACAGAAAAAAGTGTTACTGGCTATTTTGTTTTTTTGCATGTGACAAGTTCAGGTCATATATCATGGGATCACATATCAAAGTCTTCACAGATCACGCAGCTATCAGACAACTCTTTGCAAAGAAAGATGCAAAACCCAAATTAATAAGGTGGATCCTACTACAGCAAGAATTTGATATAGAGATGATAGACAAGAAGGGTACAGAGAATGTTGTAGCAGACCACTTGTCTCGTTTGTCAAATGAAGCAAATCTAGATCCAATGGGTATAGCAGAGCTTTTCCTGGATGACCATCTCTTGACTGTCAGTGGCAGCATGCCAGGGTATGCAAATTTTCCAAACTATAAGGCAACATGGGCCACTCTACCAAATCTATCTCGAGGCCACCTGAAGCGTTTCATACATGAAAACAAGTTCTACCTCTGGGATGATCCATTTCTTTACGGAAGATGTGCTGACAAAGTGATTCGTCAATGCATTCTTGATTAGAAAATTAACAAAGTCCTTCATGATTGCCATGTTTCCCCTTATAGTGGTCACTAAGCCATCATCGAACAGCAAGGCATGTTCTTGAGAGTGGGTTTTATTGGTCAAGCATGTTGAAAGATGCCTATCAGTTTGTGAAGACTTGTGAGGTTTTTCAGAAATAAGGAAACATCTCTAAAAAGAATGAGATGCCTTTTACTTCATTTGTGGAAGTGGAATTGTTTGATGTTTGGGGCATTGACTTCATGGGACCATTTCTGCCCTAAGATGGTAAACAATATATCTTGTTAGCTGTTGATTATGTCTCTAAATGGGTTGAGGCTGTGGCTACAGTAAAGAACGATGCACAAGTTGTGTTGTAGTTTCTCTCTTGGAACATTTTTTCCCATTTTGGAACTCCTAGAGCAATTGTGAGTGATGAAGGTACACACTTCTGCAATAAAGTCTTCAACAACCTTCTCACCAAGTACGGCGTGAGGCACAAGGTTGCATTACCTTATCATCCACAAACAAATGGGCAAGCTACAATGTCTAATCGAGAAATCAAGACAATACTACAAAAGACGGGTTGGCACAAACCGTAAGGATTGGGCTTTGAAGTTGGATGATGCATTGTGGGCATACAGGATAGCATTTAAGACGCCCATTGGCATGTCCCCATATCAACTTTTGAATGGAAAATCATGTCACTTGCCTTGTGAGTTAGAGCATAGAGCTTGCTGGGCCATCAAGAAGTTAAATTTTGATGCACAAGCCTGTGGAGAGAATCAGTTATTGCAGCTTGTTGAACTTGAGGAGTTTCGCCAAGATGCGTTTGAGAACAACACCATTTATAGGGAAAGAATGAAGAAATGACATGATCAGCTAATTGAGAAGAAGGAGTTTAAACCTGGCCAACAAGTGCTACTATTTAATTCAAGACTCCGGTTATTTCCAAGAAAATTGAAATCTAGATGGTCGGGACCTATCCTAGTCACTCAAGTCTTCCCATATGGTGCAGTGGCAGTGTAGAGTTTGATAGATAGCCACAGATTCAAGGTGAATGGCCAATGATTAAAGATATTCCACAGAGGACCAAAGTAGACGGTTGAAGTGGTAGTCCTCAGAAACTGAAACGTAGTATCCTCATCAAGCTAACGACGTTAAACATAGTGCTGAGTGGGAGGCAACCCACTATTGATTTAGGATTTTTAAGTATGCTTGCGTGATTGTTTTCATGTAGTTAGTTTGTTTTAGATTTCATTGGAAAAATTGGTTTTAGAAACTTAGAATTGAGATAAGGGTCCAATGTACTGAAGATTGCGATCACCAGAATCACAGATTCTGTGAACCACGGTCAACAGTACGTATACAGAAAAAAGTATCCAAGGACCGTGGTCACCATAATCACAGGTTCTGTGGACTGTGGTCACCAGAATCACAGGTTCTGTGGACTGTGGTCACCAGAATCACAGGTTCTGTGGACTGTGGTCACCAGAATCACTGGTTCTGTGGACCGTGGTCACCAGAGTACTTCTAAAGACCGCGGTCACCAAAAGCATATGCTTTTGTGTACCGTGGTCCCCAGAACATATGTTTTTTTTATATCCATGGACCGCGGTCCACACTATTTGAATGCTTCTTTGGACCGCGGTCAACAGAACGCAAATCGTGCAATTTTAAAAAAATTCACATATGGACCGTAGTCCATAAAGTACGGATCGCAATCTATACATCTTTTGAAGACCAGATTGCGTTCATTTGTTTATTTCTGCTCCGAAATTTCTAAGTTTTCTCTATGGCTTTTGGTCTCCCTTCTGATTTTCAGAGCTTCTTTTGCCTTTTCAGTGAAAATGTAAGTGTTTTTATTTTACTTTTCATTAGTTCTTTATTTTATTTGAGTGTTTAGATAGATTTAGGAATTGCCCATAAGTGTTTTCTTTTGTTTGAAATGGGTATCTTGCTCAATAACTTGCAATCTCTCTCCTTTTAATCTCTATGTGCATGATTAGTGAGTCCTTTTGAGCCAGATTTGCACAAATCCTTGTTCATGAGCATCTTATGCGGTTAGCTGTGTTATTCCAATGTAATGAGGTGCATTTCATATCTATTTTCATTGCTCATGATAAAATTGGCATTGCAAGATTCAATTTTTATTGTTTAATAATTAATTCTGATGTTCGGATGCTTAGCCTTGTAAACTAACTTAATTAGATTAGTTTCAATTCATTTTGAGTGCACTATTGTATGAATCTTGTTGTTTTCCCTGCCCACCATTGCTTTTGTTGCAGGCCTCCTAGAATGAAACTACCTGCTTTAAAGGGCAAGCAGCCAGTGCCGCTTCCTCTTCCACCCGCTGATCGTAATCGTTTTAAGACAGCGGCAGCAAAGTAGAGTTTCAACATGATTCGATCCAACAGACATCTAATCTCCAAGAGAGGCATCATGTTGATGACTGAGGAGTGTAACATTGGCATTGATACAGTGGTGGCAGTTAGTCATTGGGAGAAGCTTATTCAAGCACCAGCTACCACGATGGTATCCATAGTCCAAGAGTTTTACCCCAATGAGAGGGGACATCAGCATGGGTACAAGGCAAGTGGGTACCATTCAGTGCGACAGCAATTAATGAAGTGTATGACTTGCTAGTAGACTCCCTGGATGAATACTACAATCTCCTACCGAGGTTTGATACAGACGAAATCTTGCAGACTCTGTGTGTTGACAGTGCCTCTTGGATTTGCTATAACAACAGGCCCGTCAACTTGATGAGGACCATGTTCAGGACCCCAGCTAAGGTTTGGCTATATTTGGTTTGCACTAATTTACTTCCTTCCTTAGCTATTAATAGGGTTACTATAGAGAGAGTTGTCCTAGTGTACTGCATTATGAGGGGGTTCCCAATCAATATTGGGACAATCATTTCTAGCTCTATCATGTCAGCCATTGATAAGACAAATGTGGGTCTGCCACACCCCACCCTAATCACAGAGCTATGCAGACGAGCTGGGGTAGTTTGGGATAAGAGTGAGCCGCTCTTGAAGATGAAAGATCACATGGCGGTGAAGATGCTCACATCCACTTCTACTAAGAGGCGTCAGGCCTCTACTGAGTCACCACCACCAACTACTGAGCCAGCTACTTCCACACCAGCCCCTGCACATTCTGCTGATGCTCCACAGCCCTCTTCAGCTGCTGCTACACCCCTTTCTACGACTAAGCATACCATGATGCATTGGATGGCATATCTTACCCAGTGGCTGCACCCCAAGGACCCGAGCATGGCTGCGGCTTATCCCCCACCTCCTTGCTGCTTACCCTACATGGAGATGGCTTGTCGTATACCTCCTGTGCCCCCGACCTCGCCAGTAGGCAATGTGGATGATGCTGATGACGCTGGGGATGATGACGATGGCAGTGATTTTACTGATTTTATTACTAAGGAAGAAGCCTTTGGCGCTGATGTCTGAGCCTTGGTGTTTTCTTCTCTATTTGTTTTGCTACCTTTTGTTGCTTTTGAAATTCAATTTTTGTACTTGTGGATACTTATGTTGATCATGCATTACTCCTTACCCATGGTTTTACGTGTGTAATGAATTTTTTTGGTTTCCAGACTAATTTTTCTTCTTTCTTTGAATGCATGTTGTGTTGTGTTCTTTTTCCACGCTCTTGAGGACAATGCACAATTTAAGTTTGGGGTATGTGCTTAGTGCCTAAACACACAACAAACAGGGTTAGTTTTATTTTATTTTGTCAATTTTATCAATTTTATTTTGTCAAATTTTGTTAGATGCATTTTAGGAAGCATTTAGGGTAGATTATTTTGATTATCAAATAAAATGAATAAATAAATAAATGTAAATAAAATAAAACAAATTTCACTGAGTAACCTATGAAATTATAACGTTCTTCTAATATGATGAGACAAAGAACTAGGATACTATCAAACAATCTGTGTGCTTTGTTTGTCTGAAATTTGATCTTGACAGATCTCTGTAGTCTTAGGTAAATTGAGAATCCAAAAACTAAAGTTAGTGAGGAGTGGAAACCAAACCACAAATGGAGAGAGTTTCCCACAAACTCTTGAAGTAATCAATTCTGTCTTGAACACTGCTTAGGAATGACTATAGAAGGGAAATGAAGTAGGCCATTATTCTTTGAGTCATAGCCTAAAGGCTGATCCAAGCATTCATAATCCTTTGTAGCCAATTTTGAGCCTTATAACCTATTTTCTTGCTATGAACCTAAACATTATATATATAAACACTTTATCCTTTAATGAATATCTTAATTGGACTTATTTATGTGCACTCATGGTTTTAATACGACCTATTTTGATGATGTGAAAGAAGGAAGGGATGCTAACATTAAAATACATATGTTTTCAGTTTGTGTTTCAACTTTTATTATAGTTGAAAAAGAAAAGGAAAAAAAGAAGAGTTATATTTGTTTCTTTAAGTATTTCAGTATTTTCAATGATAGTTGAACTTTCTATAGACAAAAAGGGTAAAGTTGAGAAAGAATAGAGGATGAACTGAAAACTTAGACAACCTGATTGGCCCTAAGGAATTGTTAACGAGTCTTAAACTAAACGACCGAAAAATAATTAAGGCTACAATGATGATTGAAATCAAATTTACCTTTACGTGATATGATTGTTAGTCTAGATTAGAGTCATTGTTCGGGTACGAACAATAGTCTAAGTTTGGGAGTATTTGTTAGATGCATAACAAACTAATATTAGTCTAGGTGAATTATT
>JAJIYU010021520.1:0-10022 GCA_030144865.1 Tinospora cordifolia | reverse complement strand
TATTATTTGCTTTACCTGGATCATTAATTCAATAATGGTCCATAATTCTTTATACATATACTATTGTATAAATTAATTGACAAAAATTCTTGTTTATTCATTCTAAATTATAAGGTATTACAGCCACCGTCATGTCTCTCTAAGTCAACCTAACAACTTCCGATTACATTTTCCTCAAGGTGGCCTCTGGGAAGAACTTCTCATAAAACACTTCTTTGAACTCTTCCTAATCCATTTGTCTGACATTGGTGTTTGAATCCACCTTTAGCATCCTCCACCAACTTTTAGTCGATCCCTTGAGTTGATGGGTAGCCAGCATAACTCTTTGGGGACCTATTGCCCCCAATATGCCCAAATGCTCATCTAGTTCCCGATACCAATGGTCTATCGTCATGTAGTTAGATGTGCCATCAAATTAAGATGGCAGAGTTTGTACAACATGTCCCTCTACTCCTTATCTTTCACATCAACTCGTGTTCTTTGACAAACTAGAACCTCGAGCATGAGTGCCAGCTGCTGCACTGGAATTTGTTCCTATATCTACGATTGTGACACCACCTGTGACATCATCTAAGGTAGTGTCCTCATGATTTGCTCCATAACCTTTCTGGTGACCTTTGTCAACATCTCAAGAGTCAACATGGTCCAAATCTAAGCTTCAGTAACACGAGTCTATGCTTCTTACCCTTGTGGTTTAGTTTTGTCAGATGCGATAGCTCTGGTAGCGTATCTCTTTGATCCAACCATTATCTATAAGTTAAAAGCATTTCAGTATTCATATCCTCAAGTTTTCATTTCATTCATGATATCATAACTCTAAATTCATGTATTTAGGTTCTCAATTTGTTCAATGACTTGTCAGTTTATTCTTTTAAGTTCTATTTGAAGGTTTTAAGGCCTTCTAATGTTGTTGGCTAGATTTTTGTTCTCAAAATCAAAATACATGTGATATATATTTAAACAAGTAAAGCATGCATTCGATTAATCACATTCAATCATGCCAGTTCATGCTAGCATCCAAGTTTTCATTTGTGCCTCTGAGTTTGAGCATCTCATACCACCCTTGACCATCTACACAAACTTCCACTCAGAGATCTCACTACATCGAACCAATTTCGCAAATGTTTCGACGACTAAGGTCTCCCAAGCCCCACTATACTTAACCATCCCATACCAGCCAAGCATAAGGAAACAAGCTCTTCCAAAGTTTTTGATCATCCACCAAACATGGTCAGTCATTCTTCGAGTCCAAGGTTCCTCCATACCCCTGAATTCTTATGCATCCCATACCACATAGAAACTAGAGATATAGAATCCTCTCGATTTTATGTCCTAACCAATCAAGTGTTTTATTTTCATATGTTTTTAGTCTCTTACCTAGGTCCTAGAAGTTTTTATTTATGATCCATTGTGCCACCCTAGGAGCATCGAAGTTTGTACCTATGGTCTCTTTCTTAGACCTTGGGTTTCAATACCTGGTTGAATCTTACAACCTTTACGCATTATCCAATACCACCTTTGCACTACCTTTGTACTCTAGTACATTCCTTGCCTTTAAATACCATCTCTCAATTTTTTTTGTAGGAAATAAATGTGTTCTTCAACTCCAACTACTTGTATGACCTGGTGGGACAACCTCTAGTTGGGCGACAAGACTAAAGTTTACTTAGCAACTGGCCTTCTAAAATGAAATGACCCATCTCCCTTTCAATGTTTAGCTTTACTCGAGACAAGCCTTACCCACTATCAGCTCAACTAGTAATTTCTGTATCCAAACAAAATATTTGAAAACATATATTTCTTTTGAAAAAAAAAAATTTTCAAAGCGGTTTTCAATTTCAAAATGGGAGATACTAAATTAATTCATACTAAAGCTCTTACCCAAAGAATCAAATCTTTCTAAATCTACCCAAGGCATTTAAAGCCTAGACTCTGATACCACATTTGCAACACCCTGCCTTCCGTTCCCCTGGGCCCACGTCATCTAATGACACTTTCTATTTCAGGTGGGTTGCCCAGTAGGTGAACCCATTTTACTATATCTCTGTTTTTCTCTTCCCAAGGCCTTGGGACTTTTTGAGTAACATTAACTCATGCAAAAATAAATCATAAAGATGAACATTGAGAAACATTTAGATAGCCTTTGTGTTTATTACATCAAAAATAACTTCAAAACTTGAATAAAATAAACTAGGCCAACATACCCTACAATTTAATAAAACCTAAAGAAAACATTCTAAGTAACTTCCCTGTTGTCTTGATTTATCAATTTCCTGAAAGAATAAAAAGGGGGGGTGAGCTTAAAGCCCAGTGGATCATTCCAAATATTTAAATCATTATTTTAACAAATAAAACAAACATGTCAAGCACTTTCAACTATTATTTGATGTAAATCATTCATTGTTTATCATTGTAATTAAGACCAAAAGGGTTCACTCTCTGTGTTTTGGGTGTAAAGAGATCTGTGACACCCCAACCCCCAAGAGACAGGTTTAAGCTCAACCACAAGGAAGGTTGGGTCCAATGTTACGTTTACAAGTACACAACTTGTATTATATTTCATTATCTCAAGTCTTATTACTTTTCAATGAGCACACAACCTAAATAATTTAACTTTAATTTAATAAGACTATTACAAAAGAGATAAAAGAAATACTTCAATCTTTATTACATAACTCAAAAATAAAATTCAGCGAAAATCTAAAAATCAAAATTTGGGCAACATGTCCTTACAATGGAATTTTCAATACTTAAAAAGAATCTAATATCCATAATCTTCATGGTTCATTTAATTTTCTGAAAAATAAAAGGAATGGGGTGAGCACATTGCCTAATAGATCATTCATTAAAAACTAAGTTTCAAATCAATAACACATCCAATTTCACACTTTCATGCATGAAGTGATTCACACAAGGTTTTGGTTTCAAGTTGATGTTATGACTAAAAGGGGGTCTAATCCCTTGATGTTCTTATTTTAGATGCCCCTCTTTAGGGTGGAAAGACAATTCTTTTGTTACTTTCCATTGGATGTCACATACCAAGTATCCCTTAGTTGTGCCCTACAACCACACACTCCAAGCATGTGATAAGAATGTTCATAACATCCCTACGGATCACTATGATAGGACCTATTTCTTATCTTCACTTTCTTATGTTTAAGATCACATAAACATAAAAGAAATTCAAAATATAAATTTCAGAATTTTAAACAACCAAAAAAGCATGAAAACATTATACCGCATGCTTGAAACTTCAAAGTAAACCTAAGCATTGCATAGTATCATGAATAATTAAAATATAAAAACATGCTAAACTGAAATTACAATATGATCATTCATGCTGAAACTAAAATAAAACATGCTGAAAATCAAAATTTAAACAAACATGAACATGCCAGAAATTGAAAATAGCAAAGTAGAGGTTTAAGAAATCTCCTCCACCTTAATCTGATTTTCTTGCTGAATCAAGCAAAGGTTTCCTTTATCTACCACTTTCAAAACTTCAAGAACTTTTAACCACCAACAAAAACAACTCTCTAAAATACTCAAATCAGAACTTCTCATACAAGAGAGAAAAGAGAAGTGGGAAGAGGTGCCAATAAGAGGGCAAGAATAAGCAAAGAGGGAAGTGTCAACTCTTTACTTTGGGATGAGATAAATGTGAGCAAAACGGACTTTATATTGATGTTCTTGAGCACCATGGGGACGGTTTGGACATCACACATAATGAAAACCCTTCCATACACAATGAGGATGTTTTGCATTAATTTGGGCAAGTGAACCTCATGGTTTGGGCAAGTGAGCTCATGGTTGGGCAAGTAGGACCATTAAGGTTTCCAATCCAAGTGTGAGCAAAATCTTTGAACCTTGTTTGTTTCTTTTATGTGTATAAACACGATTAAAGGTTTAGAATGCATTCTAAACTCTCTTGGACATCCTCTATCAGTAGGAAAACATTCTAATATGTTTTGATTCATGAAATCAAATAAGTTTCTAATATGGGCACACAAAAACAAAGCTTTAGAATATTTCTTATTTTCCTTGGATTTTCTCCTTTTTTGGCTCCACATATGAGCATGAGGTAAGTTTCTATTTTCTGATTTTTTTTTCTAGGTAAAGGAATATTTCTATATCTCTTTAAATCAGCCACTCTCCACTAAACTTCTATCTTGGGTTTGTCACATGTGTGCCCACACACACACATATGAGACGTTTTGTATGTAACCTTGGTATACATGATCATTTATCTTGGCACATAGAATCATTGTTCATGGTTTCTAAAGGTGTGGGCATACTTGATCATTTAGATTGCACATGAGATGATTCTTCATGGTTTCAAATAATGGAAACGTCCCATTGAAGTTGAGCAGAGTGAGGGTGTACATGATCATAGTGTTCCACCAATATGACTTGCACATGTTTAGAGGTGGCCATGTATTCATGGGTCCACAAAAATTTAATAAAAATTAATATCTCCTTATTTAAAAAGAATTATGATTTATAACCTATAGTTTTGAAATCACATGAAAAAATTAAGAATTTCATTATATGGTTTGGCCAAATTGGTTTCTCCTCAAAAACTTTTCTTACTTAGAACCCACTAAGGTCACTAGACAAATGAAAATTCAATTCTAGACCAATTGTACTAATTTTTTGATATGTTATACATTTTGTTAGTTCATGTCATTCCGTTTCGTTTTGGGACATTTCGATCTCTTGAAGTACCCTAAATGTTAATTTTTTCCTAATTTTGACCCCATGAAGGGTGTTTGACAAATGAAAACCCTAATCTTGACCAATTGTTCTAATTTTTTGATACGTTGTCCAATTCGTTGGTTCATGTCACATTACTTTGTTTCAGGTTGTTTTGGGTCCCTAAGAGTCACCAAATGAGACTTTTGAATACCTACCAAATTTAGCCCCGAAATAAACTCGATTTCATTTTGCACCCAATTTCACTAAATTGATCTTGAATTTCATTTAATTAAATACAAAGTTTTCAGGGTATTACAACCTACCCTCCTTAGAAAAATTTCATCTTTGAAATTTGTACATAACCAAGGATTTCTAGTGAATAGTTATGGATACTTGGTCTTCATTTCACTTTTGAGTTCCTAGATAGCTTATTCCACCCCGTGATGCTTCCACAACACTTTCACCAATGGAATATCCTTTGTTCTTGGATTATGTGCTTTGTGGTTAAGGATTCTGACTACTGCTTCCTCGTAACTAGCATCATCTTGAATGTTAGGTTCATACTTTCTCCAGCTTTCTATTAAGGTCTAAGGCATAAGACCTCAACATATCCTCTAGTGTCCAGGTGACTTTTTCATACTTACTAACTTGATCTATGGATCTGATGGCAGGAACTAAGCCACTTTAGTGAGACGATCCACAATTAGCCTTTCGGTGTCTTCTTCCTAAGTCTTATGGTATTCTTAGCATCTAACCTATGGTCAGTATGCTTATCCCATTCAATTTCCTCCATCAAGCTTGTGAGCCACTCGTTCGAATACTTAATGTGGAGCAACAAGAGTTCTTAAGGAATTCATTTTCATTAATTGAAAAACAAAAGTACAAGACCTTATTCAAAGCCAAAATAAATGCTAACATATAGTGAGTCTTAAGAACTCTCTTCCACTAATTATATTCCAAAAATTAATTTTTTTTGTCCTAACATTGGATTACTTGGGTTCTACTGAGGGTATTGATCTTCTTGGGGCTCCATAACAAACATTCTAGCCTGGTTCTAACCACGACCTTGATTCTGCCCTTGGTTGGCATTATGTTGTTTTTGTCTGCCTTGAGAACGATCATTCTGACCTCATCCTTGAGTGTTTTGTGGCTGAGGAGCCTAAGCAGGTGCAATCGAGCAATTTCTTGCCAAATGACCCTTCTGCCTGCACACATAGCATAGTCTTTGCTTCCTCGCTTGTTCTTTTAGTTCATCTTCATTTTTCCCTGATTCTGAATTTGTAGTGCCTTCCCACCACTCTTATTCTTTTTTTGTGCCTCTAGGTTTTCTGTCTCATTACTAGGCCTCTTATTCTTACCTCTCAACCTTTGCTCCAAGTTGAGTTTTTGTTCAAGTATTAGGGCATGTTCTACAACATCTTTGTAATTCTTTAGGCCCTAGGTCATAACCACTTTGCGGATCTCAATCTTGAGACCTTGAGTAAACCTATTAGCCTTCATCTTCTCCTCCCAAATCAATTCTTGAGAGAACTCAGCTAGCTCAGTAAATTTCTTCTCGTACTCAATCAAGGTAAGATCTCTCTGATTGAGTCTTACAAAGTTTTCCTATAGTTTTCTACGGGTAGTCTCCGGACATAACTTTTCACATAAGATCTCCTTGAACTCTTCCTAATTCATCTTTCTAATGTCGGTGTTTGTTTCATCAAATGTTCATCCTATCATGATTCTAGATTCGGTTTCTAGGTTCTCGCTTTATTTAATGGCCTTAAGGTTTTTCTTCTAGGTTCTTTTCATGCATGGGTATAGGATTTGGTCTCAAAGCAAATAAATAGTAAAGCATGCATATCATACAATCATAAAATCAAGCCAGCACAGCAAGGTCCCAAGCTTCTACCTAAGCTTTCAGGTTCACATGTCCCATACTACTCTACCCTTTTCACTTAGGCTTTCACCCAGAACAAAGTCGCACCCAAATAATTTCGCAAATTGCTCGATAACTAAGGTTCCTGAGCCCACTATACCCAACTGTTCGATACCAACCAAGCATAGAGAAACCCATTTTTCTACAGTTACCAATCATTCACCACACATGGTCCATCATTCTTCGAGTCTAGGTGTCCTCCATAGCCCCAAATTCCTATGCATCCCATACGACATAGAAGATATAAAAGCTTCCTGATCTTTTGTCCTGATCAAACAATTTTTTTGTTTTCACACAAGTTTCAATTTCTAGCCTATGTCCTGAAGTTTTATGCTTTGATCCATTATGCCACCCATGGCTACACCACGTTTCTACCTAGGGTCTTTCCTCTGGTCCTAGGGTTCAATCTGGTTGACTCATAACATCTATCTAGTCAAGACACCATTTTTGGCATCCTTTTCAACTTTTAGTCAGTTTTTTGCGCTAATTTTCTACCTTCTAATTTTCTTCTTATAGAAAGTAAAGATGTTCTTCAACCTAGATTACTCATACAAGATGGTGGGGCAACCTCAAGATCGGGTGGCAAAACCGAAGTCTGCTTAGCAACCATGCTTTTTAAGGTAGGATAACCCACCTCCCTTTTAAAGTTTAGCTTTAATCGAAATAAGGCTTACCCACTATCAGCTCAACTTGTAATCTTTGTATGAAAACATTTCAAAACATATCTTTCCTTTTGAAAACACTTTCCAAAACAATTTTCAATTTCAAAATAAAAGGTAGACATTCAAAATTCTAACTCAAAAAAAGGTAAAACCCTAATTGAGTTTCTAATTCTTGTCAAGCAACTAATGTTTGACTTTCTAATTCTAGCCCAACAACACATGTTTAGGCTTAACTTTCTATTTCTAGCCCCATAGGTCTAATAGCTAAGCTCTGATACTACCTTTGTATGAGAGGAAACTTTCTAATTTTGGCCCAACAACTAATGCTTAGGCTCTGATACCACCTTTGGTATCAGAGAAAATCTTTCTTTTTTTGCCTAGCAACTAATGCCTAGGCTCTGATACCACCTTTGTAACACCCCAACCCCCTAGAAATAAGTTTAAGCTCAACCACAAGGCGAGCTGAGTCCTATGATACATTTACAGGTACATAACTTGTATCTTAATTCCTTTGTTCTAACACTTATTGAAATCCCTTAGGAATACACTTTTCATTGTGCTTAATATTCAATTCTACAAATGTAATACAAGTAGAAAAAGGAATACATCAATCTCTTTATTTATTCAAATAAAGTAAAGAAACTTACATTCTTAAATTAATTCATAAACTTGAGTACATAACTCTTTAAAATAAAAATTCAGCGAAAGTGTAATAAAATAAAACTTGGCAACATGCCCTTACATTTCTAAATAAAGCTACTATCAGATTTTCATTGCCATCTATTCAATTTCCTGAAAGTGTTAAAAAGAGAGAGGTGAATACATAATCCAATGGATCATCCATCAAACAACTAGCTTATTATTTCAAAATATCTAACACATCCAAATTTACACACTTTCAAACATTAAGTGATTCATACATCAAATTGGTTCAAGTTAACGTTATGACTGAAAAGGGTTCTACTCCCTTGATGTTCGTAATTTAGATACCCTTCTTTAAGGTGGAAAGACATTTATTTGTTACTTTTCATTGGATGCCACATATCAAGTATCTCTTAGTTGCATTTTGCAACCACACACTCCAAACATGTGTTAAGAACACCCATAGCACCCATACGGGTCACCATGACTGTACGTGGTTCTTATCTTCACTTTCTTGTGTTTAAGATTACATAATCATAAAAGAAATTCAAAATTTAAACAACCAAGAAAGCATGAAAACATCATATGGCATGCTTGAAACTTTGAAAAAAATCCTAAACATGGATTCTAAGCATGGCATATTGTCATGAGTGATTAAAACATGTTAAACTAAAATTGAAACATGATTAAACATGCTGAAATCTAAAACGAACATGCATGAACATGCTAAAAATTCAAAATAAGAAGATAGTGTTCTAGAAATCCCCTACACTTTAATTCGAGTTTCTTGTTGAATCCGAAAAAAGTTTCCCTTATCTACCACTTTTAGAACTTCAAGAACTTTTATCACCAATAAAAACAACTCTCTAAAATACTCAAATAAGATCTTTTCAAACAAGAGAGAAAAGAGAAGTGAGAAGAGGTGCCAAGAAGAGGGCAAGAACAAGCAAAGAGGAAAGTGTCAACTCTTTGCTTTGGGATGAGATGAATGTGAGCAAGAGGGGCTTTATATCGATGTTCTTAAGCACCATGGGGATGATTTGGACATCACACACAATGAGAATCCTTCCATACACAATGAGGACGTTTTGCATTGATTTGGGCAAGTGAATCTCATGGTTTGGGCAAGTGAACTCTTGGTTGGGCAATTGGGACCACTATGGTTTTCAATCCAAGTGTGAGCAAAATCTTTGAACCTTATTTGTTTCTTTTATGTGTGTGAACATAATTAAATGTTTAAAATGCATTCTAATCTCTCTTGGACATCTTCTATCAGTAGGGAAACATTCTAATATGTTGTGATTCATGAAATCAAATAAGTTTCTAATATGGGCACACAAAAACAAAGCTTTGGAATGCTTTTTATTTCCCTTGGATTGTCTCCCTTTTTGGCTCCACATATGAGCATGAGGTAAGCTTCTATTTTCTGATTTTTCCTAGGTAAAGGGATATTTTTATATCTCTTTAAATCAGCCACTCTCCACTAAACTTCTATCTTGGGTTTGTCACATGTGTGCCCACACACACACATATGAGACGTTTTGTATGTAACCTTGATATACATGACACGAAATCATTCTTCATGGTTTCTATAGGTGTGGGCATACTTGATCATTTACATTGCACATGAGATCATTCTTCATGGTTTCAAATAATGGAAACGTCCCATTGAGGTTGAGCAAAGTGAAGGTATACATAATCATGATGTCCCACCCATATGACTTGCACATGTTTAGGGGTGGCCATGCATTCATGGGTCCACAAAAGTTTAATAAAAATTAATATCTCCTTATTTAAAAAGAATTATGATTTATACCCTTTAGTTTTGAAATCACATGAAAAAATTAAGAATTTCATTATATGGTTTGGCCAAATTGGTTTCTCCTCAAAAACTTTCCTTACTTAGAACTGTAACACCCCGACCCTCGAATGTTAACTTGGACTTAACCATTTGTGGACATAACCATTGTTGCATCCACTATTATAACAATTGTCGCAACAGTGGACTTAACCATGGGCCGGGTCCTATGTTACTTTACAAATGACACACACTTGACTTTCTATTTCCAATATCCCATGCCTTAAATGTAAACACTAAACAA
>JAJIYU010021519.1:0-10016 GCA_030144865.1 Tinospora cordifolia | reverse complement strand
TGGACTATTGTTTCAGTCTACAAATACTAAATAAATTGCTAACTTCGACCAAAATCTAATTTCCACCACAATTAAACTAATTAAGCATATTATATCAATCGTTACCATCATCTCGAGGAGGAGCAACCCGAGGAACCATCCATGACCATGAGCACATGTACATGCTCCACCTTGACATATGCATGTCCCAACTTGACACTGATACCACTTCTTGTTCAAGCTAGATCTCCAGTAGTACTGCTGCTGTCCCCTACTTAACCACATTTGGGCCTATGTATAAGGTTTTATTCCAAAAGGCATCGATGCTAATGGGGCTTACATTCCAACTTAATCCATTGATATCATGTCCGTATGTGGTGTGGGAGTATTGTTTTGGTTCACACAAACCCATTACCCAACAATCATTCCCCTTCTATTGAAAACTGAAGGTTCGTCACTCTACTTTTAAGAGGAACAAGATTGGGTTTAACTTAGTACCTCTTCATTTGTGATTCATTTAATGTAGACTTTAATATCAATTGAGCTAACCACTTCTGTACTGAGAGCAGACTACAACATTGTCCCTATTTACCATAATCACTGCTTGAATTTTGAACTGAATGCTAGATATAATGTGATGCATAAAAAATGGACTTGAACATTTTCCATGGCAGCTACACTCTGTAATCACTATACTCAAATCTATATCTGTTTATAGCAGCATCTGTGAATTATTAAAGTGATTTGAGACTTGTGGTTCATCTTAGACACTAGATATTTCTCGGCTTGCTCTTTAGCCACCGGAAAAGAAATTTGATATTTAGGCTTACTTTGGAGTTGGATCATGTCTTCACCGCGCCCTTTTTTCTATTAACTACTCTGCCTTAATTCACTTTTAAAAGCAGTGTTTGCTTCGATCTTTCAAATTTAACATCTCATGGTTTCACCAACAAAATTTTCATGGAGAAACAGTAGATGAAGAGCTTGTTCTTCGAGGAAAAGGAAGCTCCGTATCTCAGAAATAGACACATTGTCTAAAAATGATACTAAGAAATGAACATGCCTATATACTGCGAGATTCATGAGGGAAAAAATGCAAAACTTTTTTCAATTCAACAAAGCCTTTTTCTAACCACATAGAGATGGGAAAATCGCAATGAACATGTTTTAGGAGCTGAATACTTAATCAGCATGAGATCAGATGGAAGCTGAAACTTAGAAGTGTACAAAAGAATATGGAAAATAAATATACTTTTCAGTCTTTTCTAGCATATTCGAATAACAATTTTGTAATTTATTAACAGTCTTTTTCATCTTAATGTTGCTACCTATTTGCAGCTCTGATTTGTGAACTTGAGGTAAGGAGCAGAGGTGATGGCATGACGTGTTCTCAAGGCTTCAAATTGAGTTTGGGAACTTCCTTCTCCATAGAATTGGTAATGCAAAAACATCAAGCCAAAAACATAATGATATTAGTCCCGGTAAACAAATGGTTCCAATACATTACACTTGAAAATGTTATGTTTCAAAGATTATGAAGACCATAACATAGAAAGCAAGTTCAGTACCAGCAGAACTTCTGAGAACCAACCATAAAAGTCCAGACCACATGGTTTATGTGGACAGTTTACTTGGAAAGATCATCTAGGAGGCTCATATATGGAACCAAATTTACACATCCACACTACATGCTTTATGTGGATAGTTTAGTTCGAAAGATCCTCACAGTGGCTCATCTATGAAAAGAGGGCTTTTCTATGTTAAATTGTAGCTTTAAGCAATATGGTAAAACACACTTTTCTTGCATTTTTTTCCTGGAAATTGTGGAAAAAAGATTTAATGCTTAAATTTTGAAGTTGAGATAAGAAGTGACAAATGAGCTGGTAACTTGGAAGACCCAATCCCAATGTTCAAACATTGGATGGACATGAATCGAACTAAATCATAATGCATATAATAAGATGTATGGCAGTATCTTTCTTTTTCTTTTTTTCTTTTTTTTAACTTTAGGGTATCGGGGCACTTAGAGCACCCAACTAAACCTTTGAAATGTTAGGACTTCTACTCCAACTTTCCCGAGGCATCTAAAATAGGAAAGTTTTACAATATTTTATTATTACTATTTTTTTAAGTAACAGATTAAGCTTGATACAAGTGGAAGCAAACATTATGGATCATTGAGCATTTTTTTACCTATTGTCAATGACAAAAATGGACCTACAATTTTCACGAAGAAAGACTGCTCTTGCACACTTTGCATCTTTTCTTCCTCCTTACCACACAATTTTCCCCTAGTAATTTGCTTCCTTTGTTTCCAAAGAAAAGCTTGTGGCATGTCTATAGCATCGATTCGTATCTCCAGCATTTGGTTCAATATGATTGCGAATTTGGAAAGTAAAAGAAAAATGAGCTATCAACAGAAGAATAAAAGAAACAAACATAGAAAACCATAGAAAGGAGTCAAATGAGTACTAACATTAGCGAACATCCCCGCTGTGGCTTTTTCTTCTTTTCCTTTTGCTTTTGTGGTGGCTTGATAACTATCTTGATTGCAGCATCAAAAACTGCTTTCACATTCTGTTCATGTCAAGAAACATCAAGCAAAACAAGATCAGAGCAGTTGTCTATTTGAAGAAGCAACCAAAGCCACATATTAGGACTATCTAGCATATCTGTTTGCATGCATCATGAGCAATGGACTTCAACTTTCTCTCCTATCAGTTTCCTTATGAAAGATAGATAATACAAGAAGCTACCATTAGAGAAACTGTAAGCATATGATATATTTATCTGTTTTGCAGTCCGAACCTCTGTCGATGAGGCTCTTAAGACTTTGCACATTAGGAGACAGAACAGTGTGCAGGTTAACATTATGCGGACGGTGAACTTGGCCTCTACTTGGATGATATAGATTGACAGGAATAGACAAATTTTTGAGGTGTTCATAATCATGCTGATGAAGTCTGGATTGAGATTTGTTACATGCTAGCTCGTGGACCGTAGCTTTCAATATTAATCGTGGTCATCCTTTGAATAGTTGGACCAGGAATGGGGGAGGGTGTTTGAGTAATCCCTCATGTTTCCTTGGTGGTTTTGATGTTGAGTATTTGTGCTTGTTGAAAACCTGTGGTACTACTTCTGTAGCTGTTAGACCTTGTTCATATAATATAATTGCATTGCTGAAATTTTTTCAGGTAGCACAGGGCAATTGACACACAACACATCTATCTCCAGGACACACACAAGTGCCAGATGGACCAATGGCCTAGTCTATATGATATATTTCATATATTGGCTTTGTAACTACTTCTACTGAAATTAAATAAGTATAAATTGAGGAATAAACAGGAGTGTGTGAATATTCATTACCTGCTGCGTTTTTGAACTGCATTCAATATAATAAGCAGCTCCTAACTGCTTCCGAAGCTCCTCCCCCTTGACGATAATAATATTCAGTATTGTCAGGATCTCTAAACATGCGACACAGCCCAAAGAATAAATAAAATGAAAGCCAATGGGTATTATCAATAAGTATGGAATCATACCTGCACAGTAGTCACAGGCACCAAGCCGGGATGGTTGGCCAGGTAGTGCTTATCTTCACGAAGATCTGAAAATATACATAACAAGTCATGCACTTACTATTGATAAGAAAATTAATTAAATATATGGCAACAATTTAAATGAAAGATAACAAATAAATTCAGGAAAGTCACTTCTCTTAAAGGTCTAATTGACTCTATTCATTACTCTAACAAGTTTTTCAAAGCTTAAACCTAGGAGAAAGGCACACTAGTTATCAGAATGTACTTTATTCCTTGCCATTCAGCACATGAGTTTCTTCCCATGAGAAGCTTGTAACGTCAAGATCATGAACTACATATATTTTTCTTTGCAACTTAAGTATAAGCCTCCCTGTGAATTTCTAGTTCTTTTTCTCTTTCAACAGAATCAATACTTCTACAATAATTTGGAGTCTCCACTTTTTTTTTTTTTCCCACTGTCAAAGGGGTATGAGTTGTGTAATTCATGTTCCATCGTATAGCAAATGAGGCTTTGTCCAGTTGAAAAAAAAAACAGAGATAAAGCAATGATCAGTAAAATAATCACCAAAACAAGACTACTAAACAAAATCGCCAGAAAAAAAGTCAAAAAGTGTAAATAAAAATACATACAGAAATGTCCTGTAGAATCATTTGCTTCCTTACCCAATTTGGTGCCAACAAGCACAACGGGAACTCCAGGTGCATAATGCTGAAGCTCGGGGATCCACTACACAAACAAATAAAAGTACCAGAATCTGTCACACATTAACAAGTAATTATCAAAGAATCAAAGGATGACACCTATACTTTTCATGATTATTCACCTTTTTCATTACATTCTCATAGCTAGCTCGACTAACTAATGAGAATGCCAACACAAAGACATCAGCTCCTCTGTAGCTGAGGGGTCTCAATCTGTTGTAATCCTCTTGCCCTATTCAGAGAACAATTAATTTCTTCATGGGTTTATAAAAGCTTAGAACAAACTTGCCCATTTCGGGAACAAAAACCATTATTGTGAAATTTAACATCAAACTTGAAGTTATGCGCTTAGTCATAACAAAAGCAATAGTATAAGCAGCAATGTCCAACAAAAGAAAATTGATGTTAATTTAAGCAGATTTTACCAGCCGTGTCCCAAAGGCCTAAGTTGACTGTAGTTCCTTCAACAACCACATTGGCGCTGAAGTTATCAAACACCGTTGGTATGTAGTCCTAATAAAAATTGGAACTCTTAGACAATTATAATTTAAAAAAAAAAAAAAAAAACCATGAAAATTAGAAGAAAAGTAAAACCCAAAGTGTGACAACGAAAAATTAAAATAAAAATAAAAAAGGCGCAAAATGAAATCAAGAAACAGTACAGTAAAACCCAAAGGGGAAAGCAGAAATTCCCAATCCCAGAAGAGAAAACATATTCCATAAAGCCCAGAAAACAGAAGAACCAAAAAAATTTAAAGAAAAGAAAGAGAATTACGGTGGGGAATTTGTTGCTGGTGTAGCAGATAAGCATGCAGGTCTTGCCTACAGCCCCATCTCCAACTGTAACACATTTGATGAACCTTGAAGCGCTCGAAGCCATTGAAATGGAACGAAGAAGAAGAAGAAGAAGAAAAGCAGTAGATAGAGAGAGAGAGAGAGAGAGAGAGAGAGTGAGAGAGAGAGAGAGATAGAGAGAGGTAGAGATAGAGAGAAATGGTGGGTTGGGTTGGCTTCTGCTTTTGAAAAAGAAAGAGAAGAAAACAGAGGTAGATCACATGATTCTCACACTACTCTCTCCGTAGCTACCTCTTTTCTTTCTGTTATTAAAGATTGCTTCATTGGTATTTCATCTGCTTTATTCAAATAATAATGATAACAAATAATAAATTTAGTCTTCGAAGGTGGAAAAAATATAAAATTACATTATCAATGATTAAAAAGTTCCAAATTATACTAATAATAATGCCAACTTGGAAAGATGGGAAGCGCTACGCCAACAACCAACCTAAGCCACGGACAGTATCATCTGTTTCAATAAAAAAATTACAAAAGTTAAATGTAATTTTAATATAAGCAAAAGCACACTTTATTTTTTACAGTTTAATATTGTATATCCCACAATAATGTAACATAACAACATATGAATCTTATCAATTATTTTTCATCCAAAAATTTGCCTTCTTATATCTATTTAAAATATAAAGAAAATTGATTCGATATTTATAAGTTATACTTATTATATTAATCATATTTTGTAAGAAAACACTAGCTAGTATTAGCTAACATAGACAAGATAATAAACATATAGCAAAAAATAGAATTTGAGTGAATGTCATTGGCCTTTGGCTCCTGGCTTTTGGTGAGTTTGGGATCAACCCCTTTATAATCCTACTTTTTTCTGGATGGGATCCCCTCGGTACCCAATATCTATATTAGGTTCCTACTAATTTTAACTAGAGTTAAATCATACTCCAAATTGAAAAAAACTTTGCTTATGTGATTCCAAGTCACTTCTCTGACTGAGCACACATTAGCTTATAAACTCTATAGTTGTTTTACATATATTCTTTTTCTATAATAATTTATAATAATTTATAAAATTTTGTCCTTAACAAGTTAGATGTACTATAATAATAAGATAGTATTTTTTTATTATTAATATCATATTATTGGGAAATATCAAGCCAAATGTAAAATAGAAAATAAATATTAAATGAAATGGGACAAAAAAAAATTAGAAATGGCATGCAGTGATGTGAACAAAAATAAAAAATAAAAAAAAGGTTCTTGAGGCAAACATGCCAAATTTCAGCATGAACAAATACACTTATTTTTATATCGACATAATATGTATCTTTGTTCCCAAAATCTAACCTAGCGAGAACAAATTATTTTTACTGTTCTCCTAGGCTTTAGTAAAGGTTTTAAGACATGTTTTCATGTACAAGTGCCGCAGAGTGATACATGCATATAAATACAAGTATTGTTTCATTTGGTGCTTTTTGCCATGCATATATATAGATTGTACTGATATAAAACAACTCATAAAAACTAAAATTATCATAAATCAATTTATTATCGAAGCAAATTTTTGTTTACATGTTTAAGTGGTGAAATATTTAGATATGAAATGTTTGCATTCGGTTGATATTACTAGTAATGTTAAACGAAAGCATGAACTCAATTACAATATATTTTCGGAAATATGTATTCCAAACTTTGTAAATTAATTTAGCAGACAAAAAGAGCAAAAAAGAAGAGTGGATAAAAAGTAAAAAATAAATACAGAAGAACGTCTGGAAAGTAAGAATTAATAACAAAAAAAAAAAAAAAGTGTAAATTTAATAAATTGGAAATAAAAAATTTAAGAAAAAAAAAAAAAAAGAATTGGGCTAGGGTACCGAAATTTCAGAAAAGGCAAAGGCGGTAGCTCTTCTTTACTTTACACTGTAGGGGGCTTTAAAGGAAAAGGTGGCTTTAAAGCAAGATTTTGGTGTGGTCCATAGATAAGTAAAGATTAAGCAAGGAAAGAGAGAGCGAGAGAGAGAGAAAGAGTGAGGGTTAGAGGAAAAGTAAAGGAAATTTATTAAAAGTGTTTTGTTTTTTTTGTCTGGAGCCCATCATCCTATATTTATGCAAAGTGCAAAGCTTAATCAAATTAACAATGGTACGGACTTTCTTTTGAGATTTACGTTTAATCTCTTTATTATTATTATTATTATTATTATTATTATTATTTTTTACAAAATTCAGGCATCTATTTTAAAATCAACCATTATAATTATATTTGTGAGAGTATTATTTTATTTGATGCAATTATGATTTTTATGCAACTATAGTATTTACAAATATTAAACAAATAAGTACACACCTTGAAACTGTTACAATTGCAAAATTATAACTTCCACTGTCACTTTTACATTTTTTTTTTCAAATTTTTTTATGCAACTACATCAAATTCAACTATTATGTCACTTATTTCGCACCTCAAAGCATGTAATACTCATTTTATTTAATATTTATATATACTATAATTATAAAAAAAATGTACCCACGAAAATTATATTAGTCTTTTACTTTTAAAATAGCTACGGCAGATGAGCTATCTTTCTCATCTTAATACTTGCTGTCAATTAATTAATAAAAATTTAGTAAGCCAAATATCTAAAATAAATTTGATTATCGTAAATATGTTTTTCTGAACTTATGAGATCTTAATTATCATGAGCTTCAATTTTTCTTTTTTTATAGCTTGTCAAAAAATAGAAAATCTTTTGAAAGTGGTTAAGGACATAATGAGCATTGATTTCAAATTGTGATAAGTAAACAAGAAACCTCCATTTCAACAAATATTAATGGTTGCTGTTTACATTCATCATGAATTAAAATTTTTCACCAAAAAAAAATCAATGCCCTCAATCACTCATCCGATCTATGATTCCATGTTTTACAATATAATTGGTATTTGTATAATTAAATCAAATGTAATTGATTAGAAACGAGATTTTGTTGTTTGTGTATAGTTAGATGTTGATTAAATGAGGATATGTGACAATTAATTCACATTAAACAAATGTAAATTTAATTCCATCTCAAAAGTGTTCCTATATTTTTATTTTTATTGGTAAGTGCTCATATATTTTTGAGCAGTATAGAGTCAAAAGACACTTGCATTATTATAAGAAAAAGGTTATGTAAGGGCAAAAGAAAAAAAAAAACAACAAAAAACATAAGGAGTCTGATGAGATCATGCAATCTAATTAGGGGTGTTCATCAACTCGATTAACCCGACCGAACCGACCAACCTGGACCTTTTGGGTTGGGTTTTCAACTATATTTGGGTTGGGTTGGGTTTTAAAATACTCAACCCGAACGGTTTGGGTTGGGTTGTGGGTTTAACCCCATAACCCGAACATGACTCGACCCAAACCGAAAAATACCCTAGGTTTTGTGCAATTGATTTTGGTTCTAAAATAAATATGATTCAGGGAGATGATGCATTTTGTTGCTTGGAAAGAAAGCAAGAGCATGTTATTTAAGTTTTTGTATTAGATTGATGCATTAACTATTATATATCTGATAAAGGGGCTCTTTGTACTCATTTTGTATTAGATTGATGCATTAAACATCATTCTCTATTTATTACTTTGCCTATTGCTTAGTCATATGTAATATATTTATAGTATTTCTACTATTGTTCAATCTATTATCAATCAATATTCTTCATCTGTTTCAAATTTGTTTTGTCTAATAATTCTTCTTGTTTATTTCTAAATCCTCATCTTCTTATTTGAATTTTTGCTAATGTTCTTCTCATTTCTTGTTCTTTTTCTAGTTTAGTCTCACTGCTTATGGTTCGTTCTCCTTATATTGCTTTTTCTTTATTTATAATATACTTACCTATACCTAGGCAAGGAATGTTATTTTTAAGTAAACAACTTGTAAAAATTTTGAAATTCAACCCGATAATCCAACCCAAACCGAACCGAACCCGAACTATTTGGGTTGGGTTGGGTTTCAACTCTTCCAACCCGAACTGTTTGGGTTGGGTTGCGGGTTTACCCCAAACTCGACCCAACCTAACCCACGAACACCCCTAAATCTATTTATCATGGTCCCAATTTATTAATATTGTATTTACATAATTTTGAACTGCATATTAGACAAAACTTCTCCTTGAGAATCAATGAGCCAAAAACTGGGTGAAATTTAAGTATAAGCTATTGAATGAGTTCTTTTTAATCTTCGGTCTAGTTGGGAAGAGAATGCTAAAAAATGTTGAGGAAGGAGTAAAGAAGCCCTTAGTTTGGAGCTTCAATGCAGTGATGACTATATTTTAAAAAGATTCAACGAGAGTAGTGAAGAGATCGAATGGTCGAAAATCCATATCATCTGATAAAGGTGGATGTAGTAGTAGTGACTATTTCAGTGCTATTCACACAATTTATAAATCAGTTTGTGATTTGTTAGGAGCAAATTTAGAAGATGTCCATAAATCAGATCGTGAATCAAGGAAGCCTAATCATCATCACACATTGTACATAAGATGGTTGATCTTAGGAAGCCAACTACCTTGAAATTTCCAGAGCAAAATTTCAACACAAATGACAAACACAATTCATGAGATTGTATAATACATATAGTTATTATAAGCATGGTATATTGTAATAAATATCCATAACCCCTTAGCATTAAGCTTGTCGACTTTGCGACAAAAATCACTTTAGTGACCCTCTAATGATCATGGAGCCAATAATTGGGAAAATTATTATGCCTTCTCTAATAATCTAAATAACGTTCCCAATACTCAAAGAAAGTGTAACACCCCAACCCCCGCATTCTTTGAGTTTTGGACAACCACCATTATTTTGACGGTGGACTTAACCAATTGATGGGTTGGGCCGGTGTTACTTTACAAGTGACACACACTTGACATTCTACTTTTCAATATCTCATGTCTTAGAGTAATTTCAAGAATACAACTTTCCATAAAACAAGACAATTATAGGA
>JAJIYU010021518.1:0-10017 GCA_030144865.1 Tinospora cordifolia | reverse complement strand
ATTACATATTATATTATTATTGATAGATATGATGGCAATTATATGCGAAATCATATCTTAAAATGTTTCTAATTAACAATATTTTTAGAAAATCATAGATTTTACTAACTAGATTACCTCTAATAATTATATTAACTTATTAATATCAAAATCAAAATATTTTTATTTATTTATTTATTATTATTATTGTTATTTTCACAATGTATACGCATTTGTAAATTTTTAGGGTATTACATTTCACCTTCGTCTTCTTCTTCTTCATGTAGAAAATGCAACAGAAGCTACTACTTCTTCTTTACGCAAGAAATGCAATAGGAGCTGCTGCTTTTCCTTCTTCCATCCCTTTTTTGTTTATTCTTCTTTGTTTCTTCTTCTTCTCCTTCTACGCGTTGTCTTCTTCTCCTTCTTTTGTGCATGAAAATGCAACAACTCCCCCTGTTGTTCCTTTTTTTTTGTTCTTCTTTGTTTCTTGTTCGTGCAACATGAAAACGCAATAGCTCCTTGTTTTTTTTCTTCTTGCACCAACGCAACAAACAAGCTTCTTTCCTTTTTTTTTTAATTTTATTTTTTTCTTTGTACAACCCTTGTGATTTCTGTAGTGTAATATTTATATATTTTTTTCTAGGTTTTTCTCCCTCTTTTTTGATTGATTATTATTATTACATATTTTTTCGCACGTTTCATGCCTTCGTAATCATGCGAGCCACCTTTTTTTATCGTATCCATTATTGGTTTACTTATGCATAATGTATATTATTATGGTGTGAAAACTATTTTTTCTTATTTAATTGTTTATTTTTATTTTTATTTATTTTATTATTATTTTATTGTTTTATTTTTGCCAAAATCGTGCATGTAAAACTTTGCACATCTTCTAGTGGTTTCAGATCTCTCTCCCCTTTTTTATACTCACTTTAGATCATGGATAGGAAAATATATTATGTATTATTATTATTATTTTTTTGGCCGTTGATAGTTGTCATTACCTATTTGTTTTACATGCTCATAGTATAGAATATTTCTTCCCATTTATTTATTAATTTATTTGTATTTTAAGTTTTTGAATTGACGTGTGCGCATTATTAAATTTCGGCGTATTATAATTGGTGTGCACAAATCAGCAAGTGAATCTGGTCAATGTGTGAGTAAGAAACCTTCTAATCCCGTCCTTTACTTGGGTGTCAAGGTTAATATAAGATATTCTTTCCAATTGAGCTTAGGAAAACACTCTAATTTGGGTTCTCCTTGGGTGATGCACCAGATAAAGGTTAAACAGGATATTTGGCATAGAAATCTAGCTTGATTTGGTGCCTCATGTAGTTTCTATTTGTGAAACTTCCAATTTGGTTTGCACGAGCATAAGGGACAACTAGGGTTTTCCAAGTGAAGATATGATGGTCAATCCTCTTTGTGGCGCCAAGATTAGTGTAACACTCCAACCCCTAAGAGACAAGTTTAAGCTCAACCACAAGGTAGGTTGGGTCCTATATTATATTTATAAGTATACAACTTACATCACTTTCAGTTATCTCAAGTTTTATTATTTTTCAATGAGCACACAACCCAATTATTTAATTTTAAATTTAATAAGACTATTACAATAGATATAAAAGAAATATTCCCTTTTTATTTACTTAATAAAATAAACGAGTATATACTTTAAACTCTTATTTATTCAAATAAGTAAAGGATTGCATGCTTTAATACAAATAGAACTTGAAAGAGAGTACATAGCTCTTAAAAATTGAAATAAAATTTAGCAGAAGTCAAATGAATCTAAAGTGGGCAACATGCCCTTATATTGAAAAAATAAACTTTCCAAAAAAAAAAAATAGAAACTTTCTAAATGTAGCTACTATTAGATTTTTATTGCCATAATATTCAATTTCTTGAAATGATAAAAAGCGAGGGGTGAGCACATAGCTAGTGGATCATTCATCAAACTACTAATTTACTAATTCAGATCAAAAGTACATCCAATTTCAATCATTTACAAGCATTAAGTGTTTCAAACAATATCTTGTTAGTGTTATATATTTGACCAAAAGGGGTTTTTAATCCCTTGATGTTCTATTTTAAAATACTCCTATTCTAAGATGGAATGATAATTCATCTTGTCACATTCTGTTGGAAATAAGGATCACATGTCTCCATCCCAAGTATTGTAAAAACACATCCACACTTAGTGATATTACTCATATACACCAAGTATATGTAAAGAACACTCATAGTATCACTTAGATTACTATGATGGTATATGGTTCTTATCTTTACTTTCTCATATTAAAATTCAAATAAATATGAAATAAGATCATAATAATTAATATCAGAATTTAAATAATCAAGAGAACATGAAAAATAAAAATAATGTGCTAGAAAACTCAAAAATAAGCCTAAGCATGTTTTCTAAACATGTTATGCTATCCTGCATAAATTAAAAATATAAAAACATGCTAGTTTAAATTAAAACATGATCAAACATGCTTCGAACTGAAATTTAAACATGCTGAAATTTGTAAAATAACATGATCAAAAAACTAAAAGACATGAATGTACTAAAGGCTTGAAATAGTAAAATAGGAGTTATAGAAATCCCCTCCACCTTATGATGTTTTCTCCCAAAAATTTCAGCAAGGGTTCCCAATGTTCAAGCACTTCCAAATGCCAACAAAATCACACAAAATAACTCACTATAAGATTGAAATTAGAATTTCTCACAAAAGAAAGAAAAGAGAAGTGAGAAGAGGGCAAAAACAAACAAAGAGGAAAGTGTCAACTCTTTGCTTTGGGATGATATGAAAGTGAGCAAGAAAAGGTTTATATAGATGTTCATGAGCAAAAGGGGGGCATCTAGGGTAGCTAGGGCAGTTAACCACATTGGGGCATGTTTTCAAACTCATAAGGGGATGGTTTGGGTGAGAAAGGCAAGTGAGCTTGTGGGCCCACTAAAGCTTGCCAAGTTCCCATGAGCAAATATTTGATTCTCTATCTTATTTCTTAACAAATATTAAAAAATATTTTCAGATTTAGAACAATATTAATCTCAGTTGGGACGTCCCTTAGTGGATAAGATCATGATCAAAAGACTTTAGTACTTGGTTTCTTGCTTGCTCATCACACAAGATCTATATGACATACTTTCTATTCTTTATTTTGGATGTCCAACCATGGCTAAGTGGTGAGCACAATATCAAAACATTAGGGACACCAAATCAAATTCTAGAGTTTCTAATCTAAGCTCTTGTGTGGTGTACACTCCAAGTAAAAGATCAATTTTGACACTTTGGATGCTCTTAATTGGCACCATGGGAGTTTCTAATTTTGGAGTTTCCATTTTTGATTTGTGTGACAGCAAGGGAATGACTATCTTTGCCTCAAATAAGATGTCAGACACTTCCAATTTGGTTGCTTAGATGTGTGCTCTCACACACACATGGCCGGTTTAGCACAAATGGGGCATGGTATACATGATCAAATATGGTGTACATGGAATCACTCTTCTTGAATATTTCAATTCTTATGGGATGTCTTATTCCTTGGGTAGGTGTGGGAATAGATGATCAGTTGTATGGCATTGTTATTTTAGGTGGACGGTGGGTTGTTCCATCGGGAATCATTCCTGCATGCCCGTTCGTAGGGATCGTTTGGAGCATGAAACTCAAAAAATGCATTTCAATGGATCCAATCAATCGGTATTTTTCCAATTTTGGATAAACAAACCCATTATTCTTCATTCATTTTTGGGGGTGAATTGAATTACATACAATTTTTTTTATAGAAAATAATAATAAATTCTAATATGTATGGGATCATTTTTCATGAATTCAAGTAATGGAAACATCCCTTGGAGCTTTGGGTAGGGTAGGGTGCACATGATCATGGTGTTCCACCCATGTGACTTGCATATGTTTGAGGTGGTCATGACTTCATGGGTTTAGAAAAATTGAATAAAAATTAATATCTCCTTATTTACAAGAAATTATGATTTATAACCTACAGTTTTGGAATCACATGAACCTAATAAAAATTTTAAGGTATGGTATAGCCCAAAGTGATTTTCCCTCAAAAACTTTCCTTATTTGAGACCCACTAAGGTCACTAGGCAAATGAAAATCCAGATCTTGGGCAATTGTTTTGATTATTGGATATGTCGTCTATTTTGTTAGTTTATGTCGTTCCATTTTGTTTCGGGTTATTTTGATTCCCCGAAATACCCCAAATGCCAATTTTTTCCTAATTTGGGCCCCCTGAAGGGTGTTCGGCAAATGAAAACCCGAACCTTGACCAATTGGTCTAATTTTCGGATATGTTGTCCAATTAGTTGGTCCATGTCACCTTACTTTATTTCAAGTTATTTTTGTTCCCTAAAGTTTACTAAATGAGAGTTTTGGAACTATTTAGCCCTGAAGTGAACTCGATTTCATTTGGCACCCAAATTCCACTGAATTGATGATAAATTTTATTTGATTGAGTATAGAGAATTCAGGGTATTACAACCTACCCTCTTAGAAAAATTTCTCCCTCAAAATTTGTACATAACTAAGGATTTCTAATGAATAAGTGTGGATACTTGGTCTTCATCTCCCTTTCAAGTTCCTCGGTAGCTTCTTCCACCCCGTGATGTTTCCACAACCTTCACTAACGAAATATCCTTCATTCGTAGACTTTGTACTTTATGGTCGAGGATTTTGTTTCCTCATAAGTAGCACCATCTTGAATATTCACTTCTTTCCAGTGGATGATGTGAGAGGGGTCAGGTTCGTACTTTCTCAACATGGATGCATGGAATATGTTATGAGCTAAAGTCGTTTGGTTTGCTAGGTACAACTCATAAGCACATTCTCTGATTCTTCTAAGTATTTCAAATGGTTCAACAAACCTCAGAGATAACTTTCCTTTGAATCCGAGCCTCTTGATGCCCTTTTAAGGACTAATTCTCAAAAATACCTTGTCCCAAACTTGGAACTCTAGTGGTCTTCTCCTCTTGTTAGCATAGCTTTTTTGGCGATTCTATGCTGTAGTTAGCCTCCTCTGTATTAACTTGACTTGGTTTTTCATTTCTTCCACCAAATCTGGTCCAATTAATACATGATCATCAAGTTTAGCCCAATAGGTATGTGATCTGTAGGGTCCTCCATAAAGAGCATCGAATGGAGCCATCTTAATACTCGCCTCATAACTATTGTTATAGATGAACTCTATCAAAAGTACTTTCTCCAACTCCCCTTGAAGTCTAAAACATAAGACCTTAACATATCTTCTAAAATCTGGATAATTCTCTTAGACTGACCATCCATCTGAGGGTGAAATGTTGTACTCATGGTGAGCTTAGTACCCATCTCCTTTTGTAGACTCTGCCAGAACTGTGAAGTAAAACAAGAGTCTCTGTCATACACAATAGTCTTGGGCACACCATGAAGCTTGACGATTTCTTTCACATAAATTTCTCCCAACTTACTAACTTGGTTTGTGGATCTAATCGACAAGAAGTGAGCCACTTTGGTGAGACGATCCACAATCACCTAAATAGTATCTTCTCCTTTCAGATTCCTGGGCAAACTACTGGCAAAATCCATGGCAATGTTGTCCCATTTCCATTAAGGGATAGGGAGTGGTTGTAACATTCTAGAGGTTTTCCAATGTTTTGCTTTCACTTGTTGATAGGCTAAGCACTTGGCAACATGCTTAGCCACATCCCTCTTCATTCCTCTCCACCAATAAGTCTTTTTGAGGTTCTGATGAGCCTCATCCAGTATGGTTTGCTTACTATGTCCATTCTGAGGTACATAGATCCTCTCTTTGAGCCTCAGGATATTCTCAACATCTAACCTAAAGCCAAAATACTTGCCCTGTTCAACTCCTTCTATCACACCTACAAGCCACTTGTCTTGCCTCTGTTCCTCCCTAATCTGATGTAGTAGATCCAGTTGGCGAGACATGCTGTAAAGGTAGGCTTGTTTGTCATTCAAGGTTATCCCCAGCCTAAAGTCTTCAATCAACTAGTACATTTGGCCCTTTTCTTCCTCTTGGTGGTTGAACTTTCTACTCAAGGCATCAACCACCACATTGGCCTTCCCTTGATGGTAGTGTAATTGAAAATCATAGTCCTTGAGGAATTCCATCTACCTATGTTGCCTGAGGTTCAGCTCTTTCTAGGGTGTAGATGTACTTCAAGCTCTTATGATCTAAAAAAATATATCGAATTTTTCACCATAGAGGTAGTGTCTCCAAATCTTCAGGGCAAATACGATGGCCACTAATTCTAGGTCGCAAGTAGGGTAATTCTTCTTATGGACCTTCAGTTGTCGTGAGGTGTAAGCGACTAATTGTCTTTCTTGCATCAATACTACTCTGAGTCCACTCAACGAAGCATCAGTATAGAGGGTATAGGTAACACCATGGTTTGGAGTGACTAGAACAGGGGTCGTAGTCCATCTCTTCTTCAATTCTTGGAATGATTGTTCACACTTCTCATTTCAATCGAACTTAACTCCCTTCTCGGTCAGCTTGGTCATAGGTTTTGCTAGTTTGGAGAAACCTTGGATGAACCTTCTGTAATACCCGACCAGGCCTAAGAAGCTCCTAATCTCTATAACTTTTTTGGGTTGCTTCCAATCCATAACTGCTTTCACCTTTTCAAGGTCTACAGAGATGCCTTTTGTCAATACTACATGATCAAGAAACTTGACTGTCTTCATCTAGAATCACTATCTGCAAGTGTTCTAAGTATTTCACCACTGACTTGGAGTAGATTAGGATGTCATCTATGAATACCACCACAAACTGATTAAGATACTATCTAAACACTCGGTTCATCAAGTCTATGAATGTTGTTGGGGCATTGGTCAAACCAAAGGGCATCATGGTGAACTCAAAGTGTCCATATCTTGTTCTGAAGGCAATCTTGTGTAGATTAGACTCCTTAATTCTCAACTGGTGATATCCTAACCTAAGATCAATCTTTGAGAAATGAGTGGCTCCTCTCAATTGATCAAATAGGTCATCAATCCTTGGCAAAAGATACTTATTCTTCACCATAGCTTGGTTCAACTTTCGATAATCGACACAAAGTCTCATAGAGCCATCCTTCTTTTTCACAGACAACACTGGAGCTCCCCAAGGTGATTCACTCAGCCTGATAAAGCCTTTCTCTTGGAGCTCATCGAGTTGAGACTTTAACTAAATCAGTTCTACTGGCGCCATCTTGTAAGGAGGTCTGACGATAGGGTTGGTTCCAAGGTAAAGTTCAATCTTAAACTTTAACTCTCTAGCAAGTAGTAGTTTGGATAAGTTGTCTGGGAACACATCCTTCTATTTGCTAACCACTGCTAGGTCTTGGATTATCTTTAGTTCAAAAAGTTCTTCCTTAGAGAGTTCCTCGAGCTCATTCTTCTGCCCTAAGTAGTTCAACATGGCTATGGTTGGACTTCTCAGTAATGTCCGCATATCCCCATTGATTCTATAGGTTTCCCCATAAGGTAAGGTTATGGTCAACTCGTCTTTTAGGACAACCTATTTGGGCTTGGTACGGGTCTAACCAATCAATCCCCAAGATTATATCATGGCCATAAAAAGGTAAAGTACATAAATCAACTGTTATGAGCTTATCCCCGAACCTTAGGTCACAACTACACATTCTTTTTGAAGTTACAGTGGTCCCTATTGGTGTGGACACATTCAAAGTTACAGGTAGTAATTTTATCATAAGTTGTAACCTACCAGCTAGTTATTTAGAGATAAAAGACTTAGAGGCACCCAAGTCAAACAACAATTTCACAGCAACATTAAATGACAAAAATGTACCTTCTATTGTAGGGACCTGGTCTTCTTGATCCTCAATAGTGAACATCATGGCTTGGTTCTGCCCATGGCCTTGGTTATGCCCCTCATTGGCATTCGGCTGTTGTTGCCTCCCCTGAGGAGGACCGTTCTGACCTCTTACCTACTATGGTTGTTGCTAAGGCGCCTGAGCAAGTGTAGTTGGGAAATTCTTAGCAAGATGAGCATTCTGTTTGCACACATAGCATAACCCTTGCCTCCTAGCCTAATCCTTAAACTCATTTGTGGTCTGCCCCTGTTTTTATGGCCCTTTTCCAGCATTCTTACTTTTCTTTTGAGACTCGTGTTCTTTTTCATTCTTGGGCCTCTTATTCTTTCCCCTTACCCTTTGTTCTAGGTTGAGTTCTTGTTCTAGTGGTACGGATATTTCTATGACGTCTTTGTAAGTCTTTAGGTCCAAAGTCTTCACTATCGTTCAAATCTCCATCTTGAGACCCTGTGCGAATCGATTAGCCTTCTTTTTCTCTTCCCTGATCAGATCTGGTAAGAATTTGGCTAATTTAATAAACTTCTTGTAGCTTGCTCAAGGTCGCTTCTAGAAAAAACTTTTCATAAAATATGTCTATGAAGTACTCCCAGCTCATAACATCAATATCTATATTAGGGTCCATCCTCATCATATGCCACCAACTTCTAGCTGGTCCTTTGAAGTGGTGCTTGGCCAGTGCCACCCATCTTGACCCAGTTACCTTTAGTACATTGAGAATTTCCTCCATCTCTTAGTACCAGTGGTCCACCGGGATGCAATCTGTAGCACCATCAAATGAAGGAGGATGGAGCTTCTATAGCTCTATCAGCATCTTCCTCTATTTCTCATCCTCCAAACCCTCCTGAGCACTCTGACTTTTGGGATCTTGGGCCATAGATGCTGGTTGTTGAACCTGGACAAGTTTAGGTACTTGAGGCTGTGGAGCCACCTGAGGGATTTTATGTGGAAGTGCCCTCAATAGTAGATCGAACACCTTCTACGACATCTCATTCATCATGGCCTCCATCCATACCTCTATTCCAGTAGGTAGTTCCTATTCCCGTTGTTCGGTTTCATCAGAGGGGGTGAATCGGTTTGCGTACTTCCTTGCTCCAGCTATTTGCTACAATTCAAGTGGGTGGTTAGTATTTGCCTCGTCAAATGTTCGTACTATCTTGACTCTAAATTTAAGTCTCTAGGTTCTCAATTTGTTCAGTGGCCTAAAATTTTTTCTTCTAAGTTCTTTTCATTCATGGGTACAAGATTTGGTTTCCAAGTGAATAAACATTATAGCATACATATCACACAATCATACAATCAAACTAGCACAACAAGGTTTCAAGCTTCCACCTAAGCTTTCAGGTTCAAGTGTCCCGTACCACTCTACCCCTTCTACTTAGGCTTTTAGCCAGAACAAAGCTTGACCCAAACAATTTCAAATTGCTCGATAACTAAGGTTTTTGAGCCCACTATACTCCACCGTCCCATACTAGCGAGCATAGAAAAACCCGTTCAAGACAAGGCTTACCCACTATCAGCTAAACTTGTAGTCTTTGTATTCAAGCAAAACATTTCAAATCATATGTTTCCTTTTTGAAAATACTTTCTAAAACATTTTTCAATTTCAAAACTAGAAGGTATGACATTAAAATTTTGATTTAATTCAATATGAAACCCTAATTTGAGTTTCTAATTCTTGTCAAACAACTAATGTTTGACTTTCTAATTCTAGCCTAATCGACACATAGTTAGGCTTGACTTTCTACTCTATTTGCCCAAGGCACCTAATGCCTAAGCTCTGATACCACCTTTGTAAGACCCCAACCCTAAGAGACAGGTTTAAGCTCAACCACAGGCGGGTTGGCTCCTATTTTACATTTACAAGTACACATCTTGCATCACTTTCTGTTATCTCAATTCTTATTATTTTTTAATGAGCACACAACCAAATTATTTAACTTTAAATTTAATAACACTATTACAACAGAGATAAAAGAAATATTGTAACACCCACTGGGAATCCTACCGGGACTCTTACCCACGTCGTAGGGCTCACGTCATGGCGTGTCACTCACAAGGTACTATCCCCTAGCCCCTGGGGTTTTCTTTCGCCTCCGCGGAGATTCGAACCTAAGACCTAGGGCTCAAGTACTTATTTCTTTCATCATCTGCTACCATTGAGCCACTGGTTCAATGGTAGCAGATGATGA
>JAJIYU010021517.1:0-10009 GCA_030144865.1 Tinospora cordifolia | reverse complement strand
TACGCATTGAATCCGTTGAGAAAATAAGCCTTTCTCCTTTTCCCTTTCTTTATGTGTTCGTGTTCCTCTGGTGCAGTTTTGAAAATCCATATATAGATTGTTAGTGGCAAGATCTGCAAGGGCACGATTGGTAAATTGATAATATATATAATATTTTTTATTTTTTTATACAATAATTATTTTTAATAACTAATTTAATTAGTTAATTTATATACATAGTGTGTATTTTTAATATATGTATATAATTATATGTATATACAGGCATAATTCTTACAAATATATTTATTTACCTATTTATTTTTATTTAAATTAATTTATTTGTCTAATTAAAATATGAAATGTTACAATTTTTCAACAATATTTGATGTAACACAAGATGATTAGAAAAAAATAAAAATTTAATAAAAAATAAAAAAGAAAGAAAAAGAAAGAAGAAGGATGAAGAATAGGAAAAATAAAGAGAAACTTCACAACAATCTCACTAAAAATAATGAAATTAAATAAATTTATGAGGGTGAAATATTTTTATCTTTAATTCTCTCCTATTATAATAAAACGTTAGACTAAAAATAAAATTTATTTTTGTATTATCCTTTCCTGTATACCAACATTCCAGAACATTGAGTAGCAGATGAGTTAACGGATGAAGATGTTTGTACTCCAGAAGTAGATGAAGATTGGGTCAGCAAGCTCACGAGGGTGATATGATGCTTTCGTGGGTTATATTGCAAGTCTAGTAATTTATATTCTTGGATGAATGCCACGTGGCTTTACTACATAAAGCTTGGAGGCTTTTACTATTTCAACGCCCGGACTACGAGAGCTACAGTCAAATTTGAAATCCCTGCAGCTTCACTGACACGAGAGACGTTGTGAACATTTTAAAACTTTTCGTATTTTTCAGTGGTTTTTCCCCTCGAAAGTATAATTTACTTTCAGTGACTCGAAGTCTCGAAATATCATTTTTTTTTTTTATCAATCACAGTCTTCGTTAAATGTTTGTAATGCGCTTCGGTTAATCTCTTTTTCCAATTCCGTCGCTGTTACCGAAATTTCTGAGGTTCTCAAACTCTTAAAGCTCTGTGTCTGCAATTTCTTCTGCTTAATCTTGGAAACCCTAACCCTAAGATCGTCGATGCTATTGCGCAAGACATTCCGGATTTTCTTCATCTTTTCGTTTCACATCGATCTTCCGATTTTTTTTTTCTTTGGCGTGTAATGCTGAACTGATATCTGGTTTATGTGAACGTCTGGGCTTGTGTCGGCAAGTGATCTAATCTTCTTCCAAATGCATCTTGATTACAAGATCTGAATGTGATTTCGAGGTTTCCGCCGATTGAAGTAAGTTTTCTTAATCTAGTTTGACTCTAGTGTTAGAGACCTGGGGAATTTAGTTACTTTAGTTTTTTGTCAAGTTTTAAGCCACAGCTTCAGTTTTCTGAAATTTGTATATCGAGCTCTGTCTAACATTTTCTATCTCGCGCATTTTTGCTCCAAATTAATTTCTTTTCTCTGGTGGAGTCTAGAGCTTCTTGAAGTTGACCTTTTTTTGGTTATATATTTGTTTGATCGTGTTTTTAGATTTGATGTTTTTGGAACAACTGTTAGGGCTGAATGTTTTTATCCCATTTATATTCAATGTGGACGGACTTGGCTATTTGGAATGAAGAATGAGGAACTGGTTTCAACCATCAATTGTTGAGTGATCTTCACTTTGCATGGAAAATGGGAATTGAAAAGCAATGGTCAAAGGGTGGAGGAAGTTATGCTGGTGGTTTCTTTCAGTTGTTTGATTGGAATGGCAAGGCTCGGAAGAAGCTGTTTTCTAGTAAATCTGATCTGCCAGGTACATTTTGTTCTGAATGTAGTGAACACACAGTATGAGCATTGTCATTTGATTCTGCTAAATCAAAGATATATTATGATAGCTGAAAAGAATGTTCTTCAGCATGCTCACTTTGAAATTTGGATTCAATCAGCATTCAAATAGCCTAGATAGCATTCGCCATCCAGGGAATTGTCAAAAGGAGAACTTGGATGGTAGTCAGGGGGGGTCAATGAATGGTCTGATATAGGAATATTTTGATCCTCTTCTGAGGCTGATTCAAACAGTATTGCGCCTTAGAATTTAACGTGAGAGCTTGTATTGTTGCACAAAAAAAAAAAAGAGAGTACTATCCTAAGAAAAAATTAATGGTATTGAGAAAAACATATCATGTAACCCGTAATCAATGTGAATCTTATCATGTGCAACTCTGTGGATAATGAATATGTTTACACTTCCTAGTTAAATTATCGAAACTGATACTTTTTCCTAATGTGTAATCCATTCTTCTATGATATTTTATATAGATGGATCAAACCAGGAGAAGATGGGCAATGAAAAGTTTCCAGTAACGCAACTTCAAGCAGTGAGTGTTTGTGTCTCATGATTTAACATATTTGTTTTGCATGGTTGGTTTATTTATTTATTTTTTCCATTTAATTTTTTTTTTTTACTTCAGAATGAAGAGGAACACAAAGGCCGTTTGAGTATCAAAGGCAGCAGTCCTTATAGCTGTTCTTCTTCTGTGACTGATGAAGAAGGAAATGGTACCAAGGCTCCAGGGGTTGTGGCCCGGCTAATGGGATTGGATTCCTTGCCAACTTCCAGTATCACAGAACCCTATTCTACCCCTTTTGTTAGCTCCAGATCTCTTCATGAAGGTCCTTACAAGAGAAAACCAGAATTTCATCATGAACAGCAAAATATGTATACTAGAAGCCAGTCAAATAGATCAGATGACTTTTCTTGGAATTCTATAGATTCAAGGCTTCAAAAGACACTGAATAAGCCAATCCAGAGGTTCCAAACAGAAATTCTGCCACCTAAATCTGCAAAATCCATTCCAATTACTCACCACAAACTGTTGTCTCCAATCAGGAGTCCTAGGTTTATCCAGAGTAAGAATGCAGCTCAAATAATGGAGGAAGCTGCCAAGATAATCGAGCTTGGACCTCAGGCAAGTGTCAAGGGAAAAATTCGGCCAGTTCGGTCTTCTTCAGTTCCTGCAAAATTTCGGAATGTGAAAAAGAAAATTGAAGCTGCACAAGGACCATCCTCTCTCAACGAATCATCTCAAAGAACTGTTGACTCAGAGGCTGCAAAGTATCTTAAAGGAAAGTCTATGAGCAAGAGTTGGAGTGGAGTAGACAATGAGAATGTCTTCACAGCTTCTCCAAATGTAGGAGAGAGTAATTCTCCTGTATTCAAGCATAATAAAAAATCTATTTCGCTGGCAGTTCAAGCAAAGGTCAATGTTCAGAGAAGAGAAGGATTAAGCTCAAGTGCTAATAAGAATTTACTGGACAAAAAGGAGCAGATAGATCTTCAGGTCAATCAGCCATTCAGGAACCAACCAGGTATCCAAAAGAATGTTCAGAAGAAGTCGTCAAATCAAAATACTTCAGTGGTGCTCAGGCAGAATAACCAGAAACAGAATCGCCTAACAAACAGAGACAAGGCAACTTCAAAACAACCAGTTTCCGATCAGCAGGGCAAAAGGTCTATGTCAGATGGTGCCTTGGTGCAGAATAAGACCTCGAAGAAGGTTGCCATGAGCTCCAAAGTTGGATCCAGGAAGGTGAGTGTAGATAATAATGATATCACAAAGGAAGTAGCATTCTCAAAAGTGAAGAATTTTCCTCAAAAGAAGCGATCTGTGGACGGAAATTTTCATGAAAAAAGAAAAGATGTGTTGATTGGTAAAAAGAAGAAAGCCAACCAAATAAATGTAGCAATAGATGGCGGGATGAAATGGGAGGTAGACGACAAAAGGACAGGAATGGATGTTGTGTCCTTTACATTTACTTCTCCTCTGGCGAAATCCATGCCAGTATCACAGTGTGGTCCTCTCCTCATGGGGGAGCATAATAAACTTCATGTAAATTCTTGCTTTGAAAACTTTCCAGCTGATGTAAAAAGAATGAAATCCCCTTGTTTTGGATTGAATGTGATTGGAGGAGATGCTTTGAATACTCTCTTGGAGCAAAAGCTTTGGGAATTAACACATGCAGCTGAACCTTCCTGCTCCAAGTCAGTCAAATCAGGTAGTGGAGCTAGTTCGCCATCTATTCCACGAGATTTGACATCTGATCTCAATTCATTGTCTACAACTTCAGAGGAATATGATGATAAGCCACTGCATGAGTTGGGCAATACCTGTTACTCGAACGGTACTTCCACTGCCGATTTTATGTTGGAGGTATGCCCTTTTTATTTAGTACTTTGATCTGCAATGGTTCTAAGCTTTGTTTTTCTTCCCGAATCTAGTTTGTCATTTTCAGAATTTGGTGATACAAGGTTCGAAGTGTGCATACCCCTTTATGTTTCTTGGCCAAATGGATATTTACAGCCTGTAGGTATTGGCATTTTTTCGGGTTAACCGCAATAACATTCAGAAAGCTATCAGACTGCACAGATATTTTACATCTTATCTCTGGAGCCTGTTTATGTGTGTGCCACTACAGTCAACATCTTGAGAAAAAATGTCGTCTAGAATGGCACTGCTTTTCCATGCCATTCACAATTTAATTTATGAAATAGTGAATTTCTGCTTTGAGGCAAACAAACCGGCCTTAACTTTTCTCAATTTGACTATATCCAACAACATTCATAGTCTATAATTTTCAACATCCAATTTTGTAGAATAAATGTAACGTTATTTATTTGATATGTTAAAAAGCCAAATATATATATAATCATTGAACTCAATTGATATAGTCAATATAGCACCAGAAAGAGGTGATTTCTTTCTTTGGTTTGAGTAAAGATTGTTAAACGGGTTTTCAAAGGCTCAAATTCAAGCTTAGCTACTGAAAATAAATTACAAAGAGAAAATATAATGATAATTTTTTGCTGCCTTGTCATCTCTGGTGGCCATGCCTCTTGCTTCTTGACTTTTGATTGGTTCTTTAAATTTGTCCTTCCATGTTACTTTCTGCTCTCCCGAATTTCTGTGTTTTTCTTAGGACAATGGCTTAGTACTTGTTGGTACTTCTAATTTTTGTTTGCCTTTTTTGAGTTCAAACATGAATCTCTTGCATGGATAGAGCTAACTCTAGGGTTCCCAGTGTCAGCTTCATCTTGTCATGATTGAATGTTGCGATTATATTACCATGAAATTTTTTTGATGCTGTTGTTCTTATGCTATTTCTTAACAATAAACCGAATTTGTAATTGGACCTGTAATCTGTGCTTAGGTCAAATCTTGAGAAATGAAATAAATTATAAGTTATCTTTTAGTGATGCTTTTTTTTTTTTGCTGTCATGATATTTTACTGGCATGTTTTTGTTCCATTTCTTCGTGAACCTTGCCTGAAGTTTTTAAATTATTATCATTACCTTTTTCTTTGAAAAAAAACAATTATTTGTTGGGAATAACAATCTAATGAAATAATTCATTTTAAAAATTTTCAGGAAGTAGAGGATCTGGGTGACTATGGCAGCAAGAGTGTAGGCAGAATAGAAGTTGATTGTCCAAATCCGAGCCCCGTCTCAATTCTTGAGCCATCTTTCTCAATTGAGAGTTGCAATTCATCAGATGGTAGCGATTGGAACAGTATGAATGATCCACACCCTGCATGATTTGTTTATTTCTGAGGTTTTCCATTATCTCTTATTCAAAAATCTCACTATATATGAACTACCTTTCCTTGTACAGGTGTGAATCAGTATTCATCTGTTCAAGCCCGAGAAATTATCAGCAGCATAAATCATCCAGTGAACCTCTCATCAAAGGAAGTTGACACAGAATTATATGATTCAGCCTCTTCATTTACTGAAGATCTATATGGGAATGATGCAAAACCATCCAACATGGAGACAAGTCCCACGCATTTAGACAACTGGGATCTAGAATATATGCGGGAAATTCTATGCAATTCACAACTATTTTTCGATGATTTCACTTTGAACCAATCCAACCAAATCATGAATCCCTACATCTTTGATGAGTTGGAGAACCGGCTAACCAGGTCAATAACCGACTCAGAAGAGAAGAGCTGCTGGTCTATTTCAAGGCGAAAACTCTTGTTTGATTATGTGGGCGAATGCTTAGAGTTCAGATGCCACCGATATGGTAACACGGGCTATAAAGGATGGGAAAAAGGAACAAAAATGGTGAACAAAGGGTGGTTGGCAGAAGAGGTTTACAAGGAGATTTCAGGTTGGAGAAGAATAATGGATGATTCCTTGTTGGATGAGCTTGTGGATAAGGACATGAGCTCTCAGTTTGGAAGATGGCTTGACTTTGAACCTGAAGCTTTTGAATTGGGAATAGAGGTTGCCAGAAGAATTCTAAGCTCTTTGGTCAGTGAAGTTGTGAAGGATTTCTTGTCCATTTAAGCTGGGGTTATCGTAGGACACCACCACTGTGAGTCTATTGTTACTATATACACACATCTGTAATTTTCTTTCTGTTCTGTTTGATTCTCCATTTCATTTTCTCCATGTACCTTGCTTTGTATTACATATGAAAAGATGATAATGACGACCTTCTGTTCTAAAAAATAGACTAAATGGGCCTCAGGTCTCAATTTTTGCAGAATCCAGCAGAGTTCAATAATTGTGACGCTTCTCTTTCATATTATAATCCGTCAGGTGAGCCGACTCGCTTCTTCCATGGCTTCGTCGATGCATGGGATCATATCTCTTCTGGACCTGCCGCCTGGCACACTCCTGTGGACGCATTTACTGCGTTAAATTCAGAGACATAGCAACTAATCACGCATTACTGGCGCCACTACTCTCCAGCTCTCCAGCTATGTCGTAAGTCGATTGCTACTCTACAGAGTACCTGCGTATGTACGTAAATTCGTAGGACCGTTCGATGCCTCTAACGACGACTCACAATGTCAATCGAATGGACCTTGGCGTATCTACGCGTACAAGCGCACGTGTGGGGCCCTACGGGTCGTATCATTGTTGGAACGTTCGTTCCGATATCACATTTATTGACGTGGGACGGCAAACTTTACACTGTATCAAATCGAATCTGCGCCGTGGTTGTAGTGGTTAGCATACCCGTCCTCGGATGGGGCAGACCCATATGAGCAGGAAACACGCTGTTTTGGGGACTGTAGCAGGAATTATTCCACAAACTGCAGAAATCAGAATCATTAATAATTTGAAACGCTCGATGTCTTGTGATTATATGTTAGTATTTAAGCCTGAGAGGACCCATCATTCAAATCCCTGTTTGCTTACTTCATCTGCAGATATACCCAGGACGGTCGTTTGATGAAAGGTAATTTTAAATATAAGAATAAAAAATTTTAAATATTTATATGTTTTTACCTGATCAATACTCTTTTTGCGGAACTACCTCCCGTTTGCTGCACATAATGTGATTGAATTATTTTGATAAAATATGATAAAATGAAATAAGATATGATATAAAAATTTTTAAAAAATATATCTTTTAAAAGAATAAGTCAATTTTTTTTTTTGGATAGAATAACTTAATCTCACAAAAAATGGTAGGTTTGAGTTATTTCACTAACATAGGATAAATAAGTGGGTTCGGATAATTTTTTGTCTAATTTTATGTAGTCCTAAACACTGAATTATGACAATTTTTTATCTTATTCTATTCCTATCCCATGTAACAAACATAGCGTAAGTACTCTTGTTCATCCTTTTGTAAGGGGTTAAAATAGTTTGTAGTTCAGATATCCTAGTTGTATAATTTAATATATGCTCCTATTAATTAAGATGGATAGATAAGGTTCAGTTTAATCATAATTCATTTATAACTTAAAAATGTGACATTTTTTTTTCTTTTTACTAATGCTCTAGCGCTGCTTTGTAAGAATTCTTAACATCATTATAGCCAATCCATAATGAAGTGTTAAGATTTAAGGAGTTAATTGGATTTAGTATCTTTTAAGAAACATGAAAATAAAAAAATCATTGAATAAAAATCCCTAAAATTTCTATTTAAATGTTCAATAATCTTTCATTTTTTTTCATTTTTTTTTTTTTGAGATGGGAAAGTGTTTACAATTAGTTTTGTGCATTTTAGGCTATCAATGTTTGAAGATATATAATATAGTAAATAACCTTTTTGAACAAGTATAAATAATAATGAAAGTTAGATTTAAATAAGATTTACTTGTAATTTAACAGATTTTTCCCTAAATGTTTCATCTCTAAATGACACGAGCTATTCATAATTTTTCATGTGTCTCTATACTAGTTTTTACATATCTAATTAAGAAGTTTACAAACATAACTAATGGGGTATACAAGTAATAAAAAACAGCTTATGGGATTGTTGTGACATTTACTATGCTTTATTTATGCAAATGAACATGGGCCATGACTTATCCAACAATTTTCATTTTCGAAAATATAATAAATGTCTCCCGTGATTAAAAATTAATAATTGGATAAAAAGGTTAATAGAACGTGGCACGAAGGTGATGACCTTTTCTGTCATTTACTGTCTGCAGAGTGTTGCCTCTCAGCGCCAAGTGGCACTTTAGGGTATTCTTACGCAAATGATTAAATCTCGAGATGTTGGATGTTTAGATCTCGAGACTTCAAATGGGATATCGACCGCGTCAGATAAATGCGTAATCAGAATGATATGTGGAGGGCCATATTATATATAAATGCATCTTTAAGGGCATTTAAGTAAGATAACCGTTTGGTCTGGTTACGTTGTTCTCGAGTGTTCTCTTTATGAATAAGCAGCAGCAGCAGCTCGTAGTCGCAAGCGAGTCTCCAGTTTCAACTTTTAAAACAAATCTCTTATATATTTTAAGTTCGGCCAATATTGCCCGTTTCTTCTTCTTCTTCTTCTTCGTTTCTGCGCGTAACGATGGAGCTCAAAAATCCCGAACATGGCCGGAACCACAACGAAGAAGAAAATGAAGAAGGAGAAGGAGAGGTTAATCATGAGCAGAAGTTCGGTGAAGACATCGACAGCAGTTGTTCTACTCCTTACGTCAGCGCTCCATCGAGCCCCGGTCATGCGTCCAGCGGTTACTTCTTCAGCGCTCCGGCTAGTCCAATGCACTTCGTTTTATCATCATCTGCTGCTGCTGCTTCCAAAGCTTATGTATCTTCTTCTTCGTCTGATGTTTCTGTTTCCGGATCGTTCGAGTTTGAATTCTCGTCGAGGTTTTCGTCGAACGGTTCTGCAGTAGTTGGATCGATGATCTCCGCGGACGAGTTGTTCTTGAACGGACAGATCCGGCCGATGAAGCTGTCGTCTCACTTGCAGCGGCCTCAGCTGTTAGCTCCGCTGATGGATCTGGAGGTGGAAGATGACGATGAAATCAAAGACGAGAAGGATTTGGAGTTGGGGAAGACGGAGCATTCGGTGGTTAGAGGAAGAGATCTGAGATTGCGGAATAGATCTTTGCATCGGAGAACTAGATCGCTGTCTCCGTTGAGGAATGCTTCGTCTTTCCAGTGGGAAGAAGAAGAAGAGAATCGTGAAGAGCGGGAGATAATGAATGCACGGGATCTGGATTCGGAACAGAAAGAGTCTGAGGAGATGCCGTCAACGGAAACGACGCCTTCAGTGTCTGCTTCGTCTTCTAGGTCTTCTTCCTCCGGTAGGAGTTCAAAACGGTGGGTATTTCTTAAGGATTTTCTCAGAAGTAAAAGTGAAGGAAGAGGAAATGCTAAGGATAAGTTCTGGCATGGACTCTCCTTTTCCCCTGCTAAAGACAAGAAATCCTCTTCTTTAATGACCAAAGACAAAATACCATTAGCAGCGGTATCCTCAAAGCCTGAAACGCAAACGCAGAAGTCAAAGGCGACAGCTCAGTCGCTTCCCGCAAAGAAAACCGGGACCGGAAAGCCGGCCAACGGCGTCGCAAAACGTCGTAGACCTCCTTCTCCTCACGAGCTTCACTATACTGCGAATAGAGCTCAAGCAGAGGAGATGAAGAAGCGAACGTTCTTGCCTTATCGGCAAGGATTGTTAGGTTGCTTAGGGTTTAGTTCCAAGGGATA
>JAJIYU010021516.1:0-10016 GCA_030144865.1 Tinospora cordifolia | reverse complement strand
TTGCTTACTTTGGTTTTAATGATTCCAATCATTCTGATATCGTCCCATCACATGAGGTTTGCAAAGATGGCTTAACAGCGGTTGGGCGAACTCGTCTTGGTGAGAGAGTTTTGTCAGGCCGCTGTGCCGGTCGGGCCGCCCTTGACTCTTGGAAGGGGTCCCGACACTGATATATCAAGATGTCATCATTCAACGTAGCTGGTAGTTCCTCAAGTTCTTTAGCGAATGTTTCAGATGTTGCAACCATAACTAATGCCTTGAATTTCAACTTACCAATCAAGTTGGATGGTTCCAATTATCCATACTAGAAAATGCAAACTAGATCTGTAATAAGATCTTGGTTTTGATTATTTAATTACAAGACCAGTTAAATCTTTAGCTCATCAGATAGTTGCAGAAATAGAAGATTCAGAGACAAAACAATGCATAGATCAATTATTGATGTGCTGGTTGTTCTCAACGATAGGTGAAAATGTTATCAGACATATAATTAAATGTGTTAATTCCTTTGAGATCTAGAACACATTCGAGCGACTATTTGTTCAATCTTCCATGGCACATGCTTTGCAATTTAAGCGACAACTAAGTTCTCTGAAAAAAGGATGATTTTCAATCACGTAATTTGTGCTTCAGATAAAAAGCATTGGTGCAAAGCTAAAATCATTTGGTCAAATTATTACTGAACTTGACCTAATGCAAAGTGTATTAAATGGATTTGGCCACGAATTCAATCCAGTTGTTGTATTAATCTCTTCTCAGCAAAACTCAGTGTCCTTGTAAGATGCACAATATCTTCTAATGGTTCATGAGCAACAAATTGCTCAATTGAATACAACAACTCATCTTGATGTTATGAATGCTTCCACAAATTTTGCCTCTAAAAATAAGAATTTCTCTACAAAAGGCAGTTTTCAATAGCAAGGACAAAACAAAGGTAATCAAAGCAACAGAGGTCGTGGACGTGGAGGTCCAAATAGTGGTAGCAAAGGACAGAGAGTGTTTTGTCAAGTTTTTTTTAAGCCAGGTCAAATGACATTGCGGTGTTATCATCGGTTTGATCAATCTTATCAAACTTCTTAGTTCAAGAAACCTTACAACACTGACGTATCTGTTACACAACCATCTACTTTTGCTTCAAGTGCCAATATTCATCAGACATCGAATATGTTTAGTTCACTTGAAACTGTTGTTGATCCTTTTTGGTATATGGATACAGGAGCTAATAGGCATATGACAGTTGATGCTTCAACACTTGCAAACAAAACAGAATACAAAGTGAAGCACATGGTAACAATAGGTAATGGTGATCAACTGCATATTTCTAATACTTGTTCAATTTTCTTGCCTGCTCATAACAATTATGCACATCCTGTGCATCTAAAACATGCTTTGTGTGTTCCTTCTTTAACCAAAAATATGTTGAACATCTCTAAGCTTACAAATGATACAAACTCCTTTGCTGAATTTCACGATAATTGTTTTGTTGTTAAGGACAAGCGTACGAAGAAGATTCTACTTCAAAGACCACTTAGGAATGTCTTACATCAATTCAATCCTTCTTGTTCACCTGTTGCATCTCACCTATCTTCACATAATAGAAAGTCATCTTGTTTCCAAGCTTCTTGTGATAATTATTAATGTTCCTCTTCAAATAAGTGTAGCTCAAATGTGGGTCCTATTTCACAAAATATTGCTCAGGTTTGGCATGCCAAGCTTGGCCATCCTTCTTCCATTGTACTTCAAAAAATATTGAATAAAATTCTAGGTTCTCTTTCCAATTCTTCCATTCATTTTTGTGATTCTTGTAAAATTGGAAAGGCGCATCAATTACCATTCACTAGATGTAGTATCTCTGCTATGGAACCTCTTGAGCTTGTTTATTCTAATATTTGGGTTCCAACTCTAGTAGTTTCTCATAATGGAGCTCGTTACTATGTCATTTTTGTTGATGCTTTTACTCATTTTGTTTGGTTTTATCCTCTCAAGTTAAAGTCCGATATATATTTGTTTTTGCATTGTTTCATAAGTATGTTGAACGTCATTTTAACAAGCAATTGAAAGTGTTTCAATCTGACATGGAGCTAATTATAAGCCAATTGCTACCTACTGTGAGTCCTTGGGCATTAAACATTAGTATTCTTATCCTTACACACATGAACAAAATGGTGTTCCTAAAAGGAAGGATAAATCAATTATTGAAACAGGCTTCACTTTGTTAGCTCATGCTTCAATGCCTTTAACCTTTTGGGAAGAAGCTTTTCAAACATCTATCTACTTGTTAAATTGCTCACCTTCCTCTATTCTACAATTTCAGTCACCTTATGAAAAACGTTTTCATAAGATACCTTCCTAGACTTATCTAAAACTTTTGGTTGTTCTTATTTTCCTCTTCTAACATACTACTCTACTCACAAATTCAATTTTCACTCATCCAAATGTCTATTTGTTGGTCATAGTCCACACCATAATGAGCTTGAGCATCCATATAAATCTCTTTTTCTTTCCTCTCCTGCTATAATTTCATCTTCCCCTGTTTCTTTTCCTTCAACCATTTCCAAGCCCCTCAAGCTACGTATGTTCTCTAATGATTTTGGTTCATCTAATTCATCTAATTCATCTTCTTCTCCTTTCTTGTAGTCTCTTGAGCCAGTTTCTACTCAATCATCACATGTCTCTTCCCTTGCTTTTTTTTTTCGGAACTAGTTTCCAATTTTGTTAGTCCTATTGCTCTTGTTCTTGCAGTTCCTATTTTTACTATTATAAATGCTTCTACTGTATTCTTTGTTCCACACATCCAATGCAAACTAGGGCTAAGAGTGGCATTTTCAAGTTGAAAGCTCTTGTTCATACTTCTCCCTGTGCTTTTGTATCCATTCTAGAATCTCAATCTGTTAAAATGGCTTTGCAGGATTCTAATTGGAATTCAGCCATGTTGGAGGAAATGTTTGCACTGCATAATAACTGCACCTGGTCTTTGATGCCTCCTTCCTTTGGTATTAATCCTATTGGTTGTAAATGGGTTTTTGTATTAAAACAAATTCAGATGGTTCCTTGAACAAGTATAAGGCTTAGCTTATAGCAAAGGGTTTTCACCAAATGCTTAGCACGATTTTGTGGACACATTCTCTCTTGTAGTAAAGGCCTCGACAATCAGAATTGTGTTCACCTTGGCAGTCACTTATAACTGGCCAATCAAGCAAATAGACATTAACAATGCCTTGCTCAATGGAAAATTGCATGAGGATGTTTATATGGTTGAACATGAAGGATTTGTTGACCAAGCTCGTCCCAACTTTGTCTGCAAACTACACAAGGCCTAAAAATGACATTGATATCTTATGGTTTTTAGAATTCTGTGAGTGATATTTCCTTGTTTCAAATGACATTGTGAACTCACATTCTTCATCTTCTGGTGTATGTGGATGATATCTTGATTACAAGGTCAAGCTCATCTATGGGTACCAATTTAATTCACAGGCTACACTCTCAATTTGCACTCAAAATGCTTAGTGATGTTGATCATTTCCTTAGCTTTGAGGTTTACTGGAATTTGTTTGGTCTATACTTAACTCATCATTAGTATATTCTGGATCTACTTGCTCGAACTAGTATGCTTGATTCGAAGTCGAGTCCTTCTCCTACTTGTCAAAGTGTCAAGTTATCATTGAATGTTGGCATTGGATTTTCAGATTCTACTTTGCATCGGAGTACAATTGGTGCAGTTCAATATCTAACTAACTCTAAACCTGATATCTCTTTCATTGTTAATAGACTCAATCAGTTTTTAAAGGCACCAACTGATGTTCATTGGACGGCTTGCAAACGGGTTCTATGTTACTTAAAGGGCACTGCTACTTCAGGCTTATGGTTTCGTCCTTCCTCTTGTTTGTCCATTTAAGCATTTTTTGATGCTGATTGGGCATGTGATTTGGATGATTGACGCTCCACAAGTAGGTCTTGTGTCTTTCTTGGCCAAAATTTAGTTACTTGTGGTTCTCGAAAACAAAAGGTTGTTGCTTGCTCACGTGTAGAAGTTGCATACAAAGCTCTTGCTTTTGCCACTTCTAATATTCTATGGTTACTCTCTTGACTAAAGGAGCTGGGCTTCTCATTGTTCTCTAAACCAATTCTTTGGTGTGATAACACTAGTGATCAATCTTTGGCTCATATTTTGTCTTTCATTCTCATACTAAGCATATTGAAGTTGATGCTCATTTCATTGGAGAAAAGCTAGCCTCTGGTTTGCTTGAATTACATGTTCCTAGCAAGTTTTAGACAACTAATGTTATGACAAAAGCTCTTTCTATCTCTCGATTTCTATTCTTACATAACAAATTAAATTTGGTTCCTTCTCGTAGGTTTAATTTGAGGGGGGATGTGAGAATATCTTATCATCAACTACAAAAGTGATCTTGTGTGATGTGAAGTACCTAATCATTAGCTGCATTGGCTTATATCAAAATTGGTGAACAACAATTGAGAAGGAGCATGTTTTGTTATCAGTTGAAGAGGAGCGTAGTTAGTAAGATCTGCAACTGATTCTATGTGTCATGTTTATATTGGTCGAAGAAGTCTATAAATAGGCAGCACTTGTTAGTCTTTTTAAGAGAGAAGAAACAGAGAACATTTCTGAGTTGTAATATACAAGTGTTTGTTTTTCGTCATCTTCTTCTTCTTATCTCTTCTTTTATTTTTTTCAATTAGTTTGTTTTGTTTTTGCAAAAGTGTCACACACACACACACACACACACGGTCATATATATATATAAAGTAAAATTGATGTTAATATTAGAGTTATACATGAGGGCAGTGTCAATGTTTGTTAGCAATGTGTGTATTAATAAGTAGTTGTAAAGTGTAATGTAGATGGTGAAGCGGTAGAGTTTAGGTATACAGTGTGCATAGGCATGATGATATGTTATTGTTGATGTAGAACGTTTAGCCATCAATGATGAGTGAGATGAATAAATTAAACATGTTTAACAACTCATGAAATGTAGCAGAAAAAGTGGCAGGAGCAATGGAAAAATGGTGGGAAATAAAGGAAATAAGAACAAATTGAAGGGAAGAGGAGGGAATAATGGTAGTGGTGTAAAGTATGCAAATGATAGTATATGCGTATACCAATTACCCGACCTTATATAAAAAGTTATACACTATTTGCAATGGACACCATCGCCTAATATATATAAAACCAACCTAATTAATGGTATGTCTTATAACTGGTTTCCCCATGCTCTATTTTTCTCAATTGACTGGTAACAAGAGAAATGCGATTTAGTAGTGGAGAAGGAAAGGAAACATGTTCTCGATGTTTAATATACATATATAATATATGCAGCTCGATCATGTGGCGGTGCTTATCATGCATGAGGGTTACAGTGGGTAATGTTTGTTAAACGGAGCAAAAGATTGGCATTTTAGTTACAACAATTGATCGTAATGGAATAAAAAAAGAAGGGAAGAAAATGAAAGGAGGGAGAAGAGAAGACAAAGTAGTAGGGAACAGGAGATAGTGACAACATCAATAAAATAATGAGAATGAACAATTTAATTAAAGAGAAGGAAGAAAGATGAATTCCAACAATGTCTCCTTTGAGAGTTTAATGTTTAGTGTCCAAGGTGATTTGATCGTGCCGGCACAAGGAAGTGCTTCGGCCAGAGGTGAAAATGGCGTTGACTGTAAAAACTAATTAAGGCACTTACTTTACTAACATAATAGGGTTAGGGTTTTATAAATTTCTTTAATAGTGAATCTTGTCAATGTATTGCATAAGAAAAGTTAAAAGCAAATGGAAGTGATTGGGGTTGCAAAATAGGAAGGTCTCGATCACGCTAAATTTTTTCAATCTTTATATATATATATATATACCCCATGTTGAGGAAGAAGTTGAAGTAAATTTACAACCAGAGAAATATAAAATATGAAAATTTTTAATTAAAATTGGAATGTCATTTTAGGTATTCAAACATTAAAAGAGATGAGAAAATATAACTAGTAAAAGATGAGATGGCATGAATGAGAGATACAGATTAATATGGTCATGTATCTGGTCATTCATCATCATCATTATCATTATTATTATTATTATTATCTCCACCTAAAAGTATTTACCAATACTACACAGACTAATTTTATTTCTAGTTCTCCATCGCGTAAATTTATTAAAATATTCTAGTTTAATAACTTTAAAACAATTTTACGAACTTTATAATATTAAAAATATTGATATGTTTTGGCAAGTTACCAACTTAAATCAATAATGTAACCCAACCCACAAAAGCCAATCCTACTTAATAACTTTAAGTTGGTTGGAGTAAGTTTAGTATACAAAAATATTTTTGATAAAATTGTCTAATATATTTATGAATTCTAAATTATATTTGTTTATTTTTATGTTCCAGATAATTTATTTCACATTACCCCATCACAAAACGTAACTAATTTAATCGTCGTAAATTTCCACGGTAAAAATATAAATGGGATAATAAAGATTGCTTGTTATTATTGCAAGCCCTAGTTAAATTTGATCAATCCAAACAAGAACTGATAACGAAATTTTAGACCCAAAATCCAACTTTTAAGTGGCATTTAAATCTAGCCCTACGTAAAAGATGTAGGTTGCCCCCCTCCCCCCTCAATTATTGAGTTCTAGAAAAGAAGGTCAATGAGGCGGCGCATGCGAGCTTCGCATCCGTCGGATCAGATATGATCACAGTGTATCATCATGCCCAAGTCATCCTTACTTATAAGTTATAATTGAGTTCCTTGTTTTTCTTATTTTGGTTTGTGAATGGGTATCACAATAGTATCAATTTTCAAAAATTAAAATCAGGTCAAAGATTCTAAATTTTTGACCAATTTATAACAACGTCAGCAGCAGCCACCCCAACATCCCAGGTGGTTGAAGACCACGACGAAGAAGAACCAATTCAATTCTTCTCAGCTTGGGCATAAAAAAATTAAAAATTAAAAAAAAAAACTTCTGTTAATCGATTATTTAAAAGCTCTATCTCTGCGGTAATTTTGAAGTCAGCAAACCAATTGTTTTAATTAGAAGAAGCCCATAAATGGCTTTCCCCTTCTTCTGACTCACACACCGTTACAGTTATATATATTCTCACTTTTTCCCTCCTTAGGACTCATCATCTTTAGCTCCATAACCTCCAGTAGAGATCATCAGGAGTGCCATGGATGGTTATAATCATATTTCTTCATCTGCTGATTCTGTTGCGAACATTACACATATTTTAACGAAAAAACGACCTACTTCTTCTTCTTCTTCTTCTATCAATTCAGTTCGAAAACCGGCTTCAAAACCACGGAAGAAAGAGGTTGCACCGATAAAAGTGTACAGGGTGGACTCCAAGAACTTCAAGAAGGTGGTCCAGAAGCTCACCGGTGCAGTGCGGCCTGAATCTGAGCCCTCCAATTGTAATAGAAATAATAGTAGTAGTAGTGACAGTAATAATAATAATAATAAGCGTCTGCGGAGCATGGCTCCTCCTCCGCTTGAGACGGTAGCACCAGCGGGATCGCGACCACCACCTTCTAATATTACTACTAGTGCTCGTGACAATGATGAAGAGAAGATGTCTGGGTGTTCTTTGAGCTTCTGGACCAAAGTCTTCAACAATTTGTCTCCACTGAACAATGATATTAAGATTTCCCCTCCAGCTCCGAAAGAAACATTGACGTTCTTGGGAAATGGTGGTGGTAGTATTGTTCAGACGCCTTCTTTGGGTTTGTGCTTATCTCCTTCTTCACATACATGGCATTATTCCTTCCCTTTCTTGAGTCCTGGAACCATGGCTTCTTTGGAAGAAGGAACTGTTCCTTGAGTCTATCTTCATCTGGTGTTTTTTCTTGAGTGCTACTAAATTGTGTGATGGCTCAGTGCTCACAATTGTCAATAGAATTGGTCCATGTTTTGATATATGTATCAGTGTATCACTCATTTATATAATAACTGAGAGGATTGTTATAACAGTTTGTGTATTTTTTTATTTTTATTTTTTTAACTAGCTGTCTTAATTTCTTTCTCTCTGTGGTTTTGTGTCTTTTTTTTTTCCCCAACTTTCTGTCTTCAGCTCTGAAAGCAAGAGAGATGTGCATTTAGCTGTAAAGCAACCTCGCTACATCAAAAGTGAATTAGTTTACTCTTTTTTTTTTTTTTTCAAGTTCCAGTTATTATATTTTCTTATCGTGGGAATTTATTCAACCGATGAAAACAAAATACTAACTTCAAAAAAATGTTTGTATCATTTTTAGTGATTAAGATAGCATTTTCCATCAGAGAATATAGTCTTAAGAGCAATTAATTAAAGGACGTACTGCAAAGATTCAATAAGTTATTTATTCTGGGTATTAACATACATTTGTAGTACACAGATATTCAATGGCTTTAATTGTATACTAATATTTGCACCTGTAATTGTAATTAGATTAGCTTTTTTTTTACTAGTTCCTTAAGAAAAAAATTCATTTTAACTCATAAGTTTTCAGTAATGATACATTTATTTTCATCCATTTTTCTTTAAATGATAAGATATTGATAAAATCATTATCATCATCCACTACAAAAAATACATTTTTTATAGCAACTATTAAAATGCCACGAAAGCTTATTTGCTGCCACAAAAACTTTTTTATGGCAGCTTTGTGACAGCTTTGAATGTGCCACAAGAAGAGCTGTCAGAAATACTTTTGTGACAAATTATCCTGCTACAAAAAGTATTTGTGGCAATTTTGTGACAACTTTATCACGCAAAAAAAAAATTATTTGTGACAGCTCTTATACTGTCATAGTTATTTGTGACATGCCAAAGTTGCCACAAAAATAACAAGCCACCATAAAAAAAAAAGTTTGCCTTGTTGTTGGGGGCTAAGCTTTTAACGCCCATCCAATTATTAAAATAAAATGCTTCCAAAATTATGAATAATCCAAAACAGGGTACCATCCTAGAGAATGAAAAAAAAAATATACAAAAACATCAAACCAATTCTACTTTACTGCTTTTTGTTCAATTGAAAGTCAAAGATCTTATTACATTGTATCCGTAAAACATATATCATAAGAACAAGAAGAAGGCAAACAAGATGACCACATTAATTTTTTCCTCCCTCATGACTTAGTAAGAAGTTTTGAGATCTGCTGGTTGAATCTGCTGCAGTAACCAACAATTTGCTGGTTGAAGCATTCTTTGAACAAATAGAATAGCCAGAAAGAAAAATAATGAAAATGTGCAAAGTATGTTGAGACAAAAAGGATTGACAATACTGAGTATAACAATTAAAAGAATAAAGAGTGAGAATATGAATAGCAAAATTTTGCAGTAGAATCAGGCATCTCCTATACCATCTGAAGATTAACTACTTAGAGGAGGAGTAATCATGGGCATAGGAAATCCTCAAGATTCTTATTCCTAGGCCCAAGATTACCCTTGCCAAACAGCCCCTTAATTTCAACTCTAAACAACGTTTCTAGAAAATGAGTTCAAGAGGGAGCAAACCAAACCCAAACTATTTGATCTGTGAATTGTTGAAGTGTCAATCAGCTCAGAATACCTTTCCAGTATTTCTCTACTTTGCTACTAAATAGGAATGTATAACATTCTTTCTAACAAAAGTAATTCATGCAAATCATGCATATCTGTCATACAACATATATATATATATATATATATATTAATTCATCAATTTCATGCATCTGATCAATTAAAATCATCAAAGCTTAACAGATTTAGCAACCTTTTGATACATTCTTTAGAGTCACCACTCTTCACAGATTTAGGACATCTCGCAAGTTTTGAAGCAAACCCAATATTGCTTCGCAAGCCGAGATTATATACCTCACTGAGTCTAGGGCATTTTAAAAGTACTATTTGACAAACCTAGTGCAACCTTGTAAATCGGAACTAATTAAAACATGCAAGTTTTCACCATCATTTCATGCAATTTGAATATATAGTATATATGCAGATAAACATAAAGTTAATGCAGAACACATAAAAAA
>JAJIYU010021515.1:0-10011 GCA_030144865.1 Tinospora cordifolia | reverse complement strand
AAGTTAATTGTACATCCATACAAAATAATACAAAAAAGAAACAAAAAAACTACAAGCAAAAACACGACAATAAACTATTTACTGGGAGGCCAATGGACAAGTCCTTGTTTATTCTTTAATTTATAAGGTCATGTACTTGTTCATTGGTAGGTCACAATACAAATAAATCATCTCAATTTTATTTGTCCATTAACCTCCTAATAGACAAGTTGAATTCATATTGTTCAAAAGTAGGGTTTTAAACCCTCAATTTGGTTTATATTGGTCATTTAATACCATTTTTAATTGGAGAAGTGTAAGAAAAATACAATTGGTACAAATTTTTAACCATTACAAATGAAATGGCTTTATAGCCAATGGGGAATGCTAAAATGTTGTCTTACACACTTTCATCACTTAAAAAAAAGCTTATTTGAAGACCTTTAAACTTAGAAAAGCTCTTTACAAATAATGATGAAACATAATAATCTCTTCAAGTACTAAAATGCGGCCAGATTATAGAAGATGAAGTGTAGGAAGAAAGAACATTAAGGTTTCTGAGTTAAAGATGGAAGAATCCAAAAAGTATAAAAGGGTTTCGATTTTTCTTTTTTAATGGGTAGTTTACTTGTTTCACTTCTTCTTCTTCTTTTTTTCTTCTTTTTTAAATGCATGTGGAAAGAGTAAGAATGGTGGATGAGTTCAGCTACTTCCTAATGAAAATAACCATTGCCTAGCTATCATTCTTGAGGAAATTAAAGAAATTTTTATTTTTTAAAAAATAAAGTAAAACACGTTTATGCCATTTTGTATCTTTTCTGTAATATAATGTTTTATTAAGTATTGATATCTTTATCGGATCATATCTAGTTTGTCCTCAACATAGCCCTAACGACCATTTAGGCTTTTGCCATGGAAGGACTTCACTACGTTGTGTTCTTCAACCCTTCTTCTTTTTATGTTATTTCTAAAAAACCTGCAAGTTTTTTTTTCTTTTTTCTTTTTTTCAAGGACCAGTTTCTCCATCGTGAAGATTTTGTTGATCATCGACCATAACTTTGCCTTCTTAGGCTTTCACTTCTTCAGGCGTGAGTTTTTCATCATAATTGTCTCCTTTCCTTCATAGATAATCATCTCCCATTCACATTACTTTGAAGTGATTTCTTCATCTCCAATGATTCAATTTTCCATTGATTGATCAAAATCTCCAAGTAGCTCAATTATAGTTTTTTTTAGGAATTAGGTGGTGATGAAGCAAAGCAATAGGTTGTTTTGTGTTTTAACGACTCAAGAGAGAACTTGTGTGTGCTCTCTAACAATGCATCCTAGATTGCTTTGATGTAGTCTTCATAAGAATTATGTTAAACAAAGTTTTTCGTATCAGTTGAACGTGTTGAATGCTCAAAGATTAGCGATAACGAATTTGTTGGTCAGAATTGGTACTATCGAAGGGGAATGGGTTAAGAAAGCTTAAGCCACTCTGATGAAAGCTTCTTCTCTTAAGCAAAGGTGAAGCGTTGTAGTGCTTTCCATCATGATGAACAAGGTCCATGATTTTTGATATTTGACAAAAGTTATAGTAAACTTGCATTGTGTTCTTCAAACTGTTGACGTAAGTGACAACACCTCCACATTTTTGCTCTTCTTTACCCATTCTAACTTACAAAAAACAAAAAAAAAAAGAAAAAAATCAAACAGATAAAAAGTAATAATTTTCAAAACAATTATATATATATATATATAATGTATTCGCATAATGTACAAATAGTATACAACAAAATATTCGTACAACATATAGATCGCTGTTTACGACATATGATATTTCTAATATTAAGTTTTCATCAATAGTATATTTTTGATATATACAATATATTTTATAATATTTACTAATTTATTAAGAAAAGTACATAAATTGACAATTTTTTTAAAATAATATAAAAAAAATATGTGACATCTTGTATTATATAAGATGTCAACATTGAATTGTACAATCGACTGACTACGTTACTTATAATAATTAACTTATAAGTCAAAATCTTTGTTTATTTTATAAATTTATGTTAACTTAGTACTAAAATTCTATGTAATGTATTGTTAGTCAACTAGTATATTGTAAAAGTTCTTAGATTGTAAAAAAAAAAGGTCACAATTTTTGAATCTTGAAATACTAAGAATTTTAGTGCGAATTTGGTATCAAAAATTGATCAGGACATCGATACGAGTCCAACACAACTAAATGTGTTCAAATTAGACGTGGGACACACAAATCGAGGTTTATCGTATGAATTGAGGTACATTGCGTGAATCAAGGCATACATGTTATAGGGTTAACATGTGCCAACATTTCATTGGGCCACTTCACTTGCCAATGCATGTGTTGAGGGCATCAGTTATGGGCTCAATAGAGCGCTAAATGGAGCGCCACCTCAGTAAACAAATGTTGAGCACTCAGTACAGACCGAGCGCTCAAGGAATGCCCTGACAAGAGGGCAGAGAAAGTGGTGCATGTGGTGATAGGAAAGGTAAAGGAATAAGTGGCTTTCATGTAAGCTATTTTATACATGCGTCTGCTCAAAATTATAGAAAATTGGCAATAGCTCCTTGGAGCATAAAAGACAAAATTGTAATGCTTGGCTGCCTTATCCATACGTAAAGAAAAAGATAAAAAGAGAGGGAAAGAGAAAGGAGAAGGAGAGAAAGAAGAAGAGAAAATTGAAGGGAGGTGCGAGTTTTGGGCAAAAGGAAGGCTCTTATAGGCAAGTATTACTCATTTCCTTTCCTCTTTCATTAGTTATTCTTTCTCCTTTCATGACAATCTCGCTATTTTTTGTAATTTGCATATCTCTAATATATAGTTTTCAAGCTTAATTTCATGACTACATATAAGGGAAAAGAAACAGTTTATGTATGATTTGGAAGCTTAACTGGCCTACTTTGTATGTATTTTTCTCTATGTAAGAAATTGCAATAGGTAGGTTGGATATGTGATTTGGAAACTAGGGCCTAGAGAGAATAAAGATAAAAAAAAATAGTAGGATGAAGTAACTATGGGAAACAAAGAAAAATGTCTAAAAAAATGGTTGCATGAATATGGAAAAAGTGCATAATAGCCCCTATTGAAGTCTATTTTTTTAATCATAATGAGATATGTTAAAGCTATAAGTTAATGATAGTTGTAGAAGGAAGTTAGCAGAAGAAATTACAAGCGGAAATTGACCAAAAAAAATATAATCCATGTTAAAATGATGATAGAACATGCCTTGTTCACTGTGAAAGAACAGGACATTGTGGGACAATTTATTAGCAACCATTTTTGGAGTACATTTCAACCATTTAAATTAGTTAGATTTGATATGTGTGTTAATTGAATCAAAAGTACAAATGTTTGAAAATAAAAATCATGAATCCTGAGATAAAAATGATGAACGGACATTCGAGAAAATTGGGTATGAGCATGGTTGCAGGAGTTGTTTTGGTATAGTATTGGGTTGCAAAAAATGACTAAAATGAAGGTTTTGACCAAAATTGACTGGGTCAAACCAATTTGACCAAATCTAATTAAATTAATTTAACTAGTTTTCTTGTAATGAAAATTTCTCTAAGTGAAGAAAATTATAAAAATTTGGAGCAGGTGGAACTTTGGACCAGAATAAATAATATATATAGCAAAAAAAAAAAGAAAGATATATGTATACATGGATAATATGGTTTTTTTTTCAATTTTTGTACTAATGAGTATGAACAAAATGTAAATAAATAAATAAGTGAAAATATATGCATATAAAATATGAACAAACTAATAAACAAATAAATAGAAGGGTGGTAAAATAATAGTCTTAAAAAAATATCACACTGAATTTTGTCCTAAATTTCTATGTGATAAAATTTATGTAGTTAGAATTTATTAAATTGAATATATGATAAAGCCCATAAATAACAACATAATAAATAAATTTTAATTAACTTTATTAAATTAGAGGGAAAAGTCCTTTTAATCTAAATTAACCTAATTTTGACTTAGTCAAAATAAATCAAATTAGATAAGCTTAATTAAAATAAATAGATGATAAGTAACCTTAAGAAGTAATAAAATCAAATTCCTTTATTCTTCATGTAGTCAATGTTAGCCCAATTCTAAGAAAAAGAATTAAATTAATCTACTTTTAAGTAATGAAATCTAATTTAGACTTGGTCAAAATCAACCAAGCTAAGGCAGTCTAATGTTAACTAACCCATAAGGCGATAAATGATAGTTTGCTATAATAATTTGAAATAGTTAAGTAAAATAAAACTAATAAGGCTGATGACAAACAAATGATGTAATTTCTATAATATACACATTACAAGTAAGATGAAAAATTATTGTAAGCTATATTAACTAAAAAAGGGGGAGATAAATAATAAAATAAACAATATTAAGATTTTAATATGGAGTTTCCCTTATCAAAAACTTTTTAAGATAACAATGTAAAAATTACAATTTTGCTTATATCACTAAGGTTGAAATAATAATAATAATAAGAAGAAGAAGAAGAAGAAGAAGAAGAAGAAAATATCACGTGTATAGCACATGTAACATATCCCACCCTATACACTTATGAAAAAAGGCTACTTGAAAATAAAATAATATCATGTCAAATAAAATATCATGGTTTTGCCGATTATTTAAATATTATCCAAAATTTGACGATTTACTGTAATTAATCATAAGATTTTTTCTAGATTATGGTCAGTCAATGATGGTGATTGATTTGCACTTTTTAAAGAATAACAAATAGTCTTTAATTAGAGCTATTGATATAACCTTAATATTTTACCAACTTTTGAGATAATGCACTAATATATATATATATCTTCTTCATAACAATAAATATAGTTAGTAACAAAGGTGATGATTAAACAACTACTAAGTTTTGATTTGACATCATATAGGAAAATTATACTTTAAAAAAAAAAGGAAAAGAGATGTAATTTTGTAGAGTATCATACTTATAAGTATATGCGTACATCTTCGCACAATTTTTGGAATTTATCGATTACTTACATGTTGTTGCACTACTTAATCTCTTCTTTTAGTAAACGATGGTTAATGATTAAAATAGTAGAGTGATCGAGCCCTAGAATATATGTGTCCCTGATAGGTTTAAACACAATGGTCTCATCGACCCTAGATCTCTAGAGTATCTGTAGATGTCATGTGAGCGTCCGACCAACAGAGTGAGTCCCATTTGACCAGCAGATTAGTTGGTCAACTATTTGACCAACAGATTAGTAGGTTCCCGTACTCTCTCAATAGGTACATCTAGTAGGGGTTGTGCTACTTGGATATTGAGCGAATCATGAGAGGTTGAACGCATTTGGCTAGCAGAGAAGGCTACGGGCACTTTTGCAAAAAAAAATTAAAGCTAGAAGTAATGGCGACTCTGTCTAGAAGTAGATAATTCAAAGTTCTAACAAGTACCTCATCGCTCAGTTAATATGAGGAATAGGATACCTAGCCGGGGGTGTTGTAAAACTAGTCCTATTACCAGTTGTCCAAGAAAATGTTGGTGGGATGCGATTCTTGTTGTAATTATAGTTGAAACTAAGGTAAATGTTGTAAGAGTCGATCTCGAGGCAAGTTAAGTTATGTATTGGTGAGATTGGTATTATGAGGATTCATGAGGGAAATTTGTGTATGAGCACAGACGTATCACCTTGTCTCCTCGGTATTATCACTGTGACTATGTTATGACTATATTAAATTAACATATTGGCATGCATCATTGGTATGATCTAAATTATTGTTTATTTGCGTAGTGAGTATAAATATGATCATTTCATTAACTATATTGTTTTTTATCCTCATGTTTGTTAGTAAATGACAATTTATGACTAGTTTTTAGGCTAAAGAGAATCACATTTTATATTGATACAAGTCATGATACACAAGAAATTGAGGTTAATAATTATCTTTGTAATGAAAAAAATTAAAGAGGGAATACAAATATGAAAGCAATATTAAAAATTTATCCTTCAATTGCTCAAAAATCTAAAACAACAAGCGAATCAGAAGTCACTTCAAAACCCTGTGACTCCTTACCTGATGAGTGGGTTTTGAAAGGGGTAAGTATGTAACAACTCGGGTCCACCGTGATGATATTGAGGTTAATAATTATCTTTATAATGAGACACCCTTGAATGCACATTTAGCCCAAGCTTCACTTTGGAGTCGGATCGATGTGAAAAATTACAATTCACCCTCCTTGAGAGCAGTCATGTCTTCAGGACTTACACCTCTATCATACACAAAGCAGCTCTGATACTACCTTTGTAACACCTGCCCTCCCATGCTTGAGTCTACGTTATCCAACGGTATATTTTTCTTTAATATTTTTGGTTCACCCAGGAGGTGGGCACGTGTTAAGTTAGCCTTTTTTTTCTTTCATGAAACTCCTTGTGTACATTAACTTATGCACAATATATTTCACAAATATAATAACGATGCCATGAAATAAAATTTCTAATATTATTAATTAATTCAAAATTCAAAGTACATATGCTTTTGATTATTATAGCGAAATAATAAAATTTGAATAAACTTGGGTCAACATGCCCTAAAATTCAATAAACTCCTAAGAAAAAGATTTAAATAACTCTCAGATAGCCTTGACATTTTAATTTCCTGAAATGTTAAAAGAAATAGTGAGCTAAAAAGCCTAGTGGATCATCCCAAATATGTAAATTATTATTTCGACAAAATAAAATATATATAACAAGCACTTACAAAGAATTAAATGAATCAAATAGTATATTGTTTCAGTTATCATTAAAGATCGTAAGGATACCTCCCCAGCATTTCAACCATGGGAAAAAAGCTACTATATACTGAACTCAAACCTATTAAGATCAACTCTGAACCCTTTATTAGCTCACAACTCTTGATTAGAATGCTCGCGGTGTAATTCTGACCTTGTGATGTTATGTGGTTAAGATCTTTATTTGATCTTATATTAAATGTAGAAGCATAATATTTAAATAATTTGATAATATGTAAACATTTCAGCATGGTAACATTTTACCATTGATTATGCATAAAATACAACTAAGTATGCATATTCTTTATGACATGTACTTAATAAAAAAATATAACGCTCAAGCAAGCTTTATTTGAATCAAAATAATAAATTAAAAAGTAAAAATCATTTCACCTCGAGATTGCTTCTTTCTGAACCTTCTTCAGATCCTTCAGATCTTTTCTTCTTGCTTGCACTAGATTTGTGCAGCACTCTTTGTTACTACTCCGTTGGCTATTTAAAACAACTCAAGAAAAGAAAAGAAAATACTAGATGCTAAAAGTGAGGCAGAGAGAGCAAGAAGAAACTCTATTCAATTCTTGCTGGGATAGAAAAGAATGAAGGGGGAGAGGCGTTTATATAAGGTCTTCCAGGGGTAAGGCTTGTAATTTTTGAGCATTTTCATATGAAATTTTTTTATTTTTATTAGGTTTTGGCAGCTCCAAAAGAAATAATGTATTCTAGGGTTTTGGGGGATTTTTTGTTATTTTTTTATTTTTTTTATTTTCTTTTCTCTTTTTTCTTTTTTTTGTTTTTTATCATTTTTTTAAAAACGAGCATGGGTCGTGCGTGATCGATTTTGCCTTGTTTGTATTATCATGACTCTAGATTCAGGTTTTTAGGTTCTCGATTTGTCTAGTGACCTAATAGTTTATTCTTCTAAATTCTTTTATTCTTGGGTACAGGATTTGGTCTCATACATGCGTATTCAAGCAATAAGATCATCATACATTCAATAATTCAATAATTAAAGTTCACGCTAACATAGCAAAATTTTAGGCTTCCACCTATCCATCCGAGTTCGAGTGTCTCATACCACCCTTGCCCATCGATATAGACTTCTACTCAAAAATTTCACTATAGCTAATCAATTTCACAAATGTCTTGATTTCTAAGGCTTCCCAAACTCCATCATACTTGACTATCTCATACCAGTCAAGCATAAGGAAACAAGTTCGTCCAAAGCCATCGATCATTCACCAAACATGGTCTATCATTCTCCAAGTCCAAGATTCATGCACACCCCTCAATGCCTATGCGTCCCATACCTCGTTGCAACCAGAGATATAAGATCCTCCTGATCTCCTGTCCTGACTAGACAAGTGTTGTTTTAACAAGTTTCAATCTCTAACCTATATCTCAATGTTTTATTCATGATCCATTGTGTCATCTTGATAACACCCAAGCCTTTACCTAAGGTCTCTTCCCTAGACCTAAGATCTCAAATCCTGGTTGAAAGGTTCTTTCGACAACCTTCCTCTATTCCCAATACCACCTTGGGAATCCACTTTGAACTACAATAATTAAGTTCCTTGTCCTTAATTACCACCTCCTAATTTTTCGTAAAAAATAAGTGTGTTTTTCAACTTTGACTACTCGTATGAGCTGGTGGGACAACCTCCAGATCAGACGGCGAGACCGAAGTCTACTTAGCAACCATGCTTTTTAGAACGGGATAACTCGTCTCCCTTTTAATGTTTAGCTTTACTCAAGATAAGGATTACCCACTATCAACTCAACTCGTAATCTTTGTATCCAAACAAAATAGTTGAAAAACATATATTTCTCTTTTAAAAAAAAATAATTTTTCAAAACAATTTTAATTTTTCAAAACAAGAGGTAGGGCTTTCTAAATTAATTCAAATCAAAGGTCTTACCTAGCCAACCAATTCTTTCTAATTTTTGCCCAAGGCATCTATAGCCTAAGCTTTAATACCACATTTGTAACAATCCAGGCCTACCGTGACGATATTGTTCCCACTTTAGCCACCACTGACTGAGTGAAGGGTTTTGTCCTTAGAAAATTAAGCTTGAGCCTCCCAAAATGTGTCAATACAATGAGACACCTCCGAATACACATTTAGCCCAGACATCACTCTGGAGTCGGACAGATGTGGGATATTACATAGTACTTGCGAGCCACGTGGATTTTTGGCTCACTTTTATTTTTATATCATTATTTTTCAGATGTTGTAGCAGAGGCTTAGGGCACCGATAGCCAGACACCTAATAAGAGGCATTGAAAGATTTCTATTATAACTGCCAAGATGCGAAGGAGTCAGCTGCTATAGTAAATCACACCGACCCATCTTTGGGTGAGTAAAGTGTGGTAGTTGATCATTCTCCCCTTGGGGTATAGATTTTTAGGTAATTTTGTACCTTTTGATGTATTAGTGTTAGTGTTTTTCTTTTTCCAATACCGTGCCTTTGGCTTAGATTTTAATTATAATACCACATTGGTACATATTTCTTTTGTGCATAATAGTTGTTTATACATTTCTCGAAATATAATGTCATGGGAGACTAGGTTTGTTGTATGTGAGGGTGATTACCTCGCCGCATGAACACTTTATTTTTTGTTAAAAAAATACTAGCCTTTTTTGTTATTACCCTATTTGGGCCAGTCGGTGTCAAAATATTTGCATCATTTTATAACTTTTTTCAATAATATCACTTGTTATTAAATGTTTACGTTTTATGAGATTATATATCGTTCCACGTTAATTGAAATATCGCTCACTGTTGCTGCCCATCACCTTCTTCTCTGTTGCTCATCGTCATTTTTTGCTATTCCGTTGAACTTTCTTCTTCTGCTTCGTTATTCTATTGTTCCGTTGTTCACCGATCACTATTGTTGCCTTGTTCTTCTGCTTCGTCACTGTTCGTCGTTGCTCTATTGCTATTTAATTTGGGTATTCTTTTTCTTTTCTCTTCATCTTGGTGTTTGCTCGCCACTAGATGTTCCTCTTCTTCTTGGAGAGGAACAATTGATCGCTGTTCTGCAACAAAAGTGTAGGAACAGGGACTCTTTTAACTATTATTAAATTGTGTGTATCAAACACATTACTTTCTTGAAATAGACAAGGGCATGTGTGTGTATTCTTAATGGTACACCAATGTTATAAGCCAAATGTATACCAATGTTTATTCGATATTACAATATTAATATATTAAAAACATATCAATGTTATAACGA
>JAJIYU010021514.1:0-10011 GCA_030144865.1 Tinospora cordifolia | reverse complement strand
CACAACACACACACACACATGTTTTGACAAAAATAAAGAAATATGTTGAATGAACATATTTATTTCATATCTATTTATTTTTGATAAAACGGATAGAATAGCAGGAACATTAGCATAACAGTAACATTATTCTACATTACACTTCATGCTCACCTTCTAAGGACTGCAGAAATTTCTGTTATTTCAAGATTATATTCCTTGAGAACTAGCATATTTGACTTACTATTTTATTTTATTTTGTAATTACTTGTTTGATGAAGAAGGCATCATAAATCATTATTTGGAGCAACTACTCTCTGAATACCTTCTGCAAAATATTTTGAAAATTCTGCCTGGATGAAACTTTTTTTTAACGTTTGATTTAGCTTAACTTTAACATGGCACATTGTGAAGCCTACACCCAATATCTTGAGGGTCGCTCATTATGATTTAGGTGGAAAGGCTGCAAGATTGCCTCCTACTTCAAAAAGTTGGTTCCACACTTCCACTTTCTGATATTAATTAATAAGACTACGAAAAGGACATACAAATTATCATACTAATGGTGTAGTGACTTAATTCTTTCATATACTCTTTTTTAGAGCTTCTGAGGGTCGTTATATTTCCTTGTTCTTTATCTTATTTAAATTTCAGTGGTTGTATTTACGAGGAACTGTGATTTGTCCACCAATTTTATCTATGAAGAAAGTAGTAGAGTACTATGCCTTATTAATTTCTGCTTTCATTCAAATTTCAGTGGTTGTAATTATGAGGAGCTCCCATTTCTCTTCAATGCAGGAGAGGATAAATAAATTTCTTGCACTTCAGAGAGTTGGAAAAAGTTATAATGCAGAAGTAAGGAATAGGAAGGATTATCGTAACCCAGACTTCCTGCAGCATGCAGTGACATATCAAGACATAGATCAGATTGGGAGCTGCTTCAGCAAAGATGTGTTTGATCCGCATGGATATGACAAAAGTGACTACTATGATGAAATAGGTACAAGCACTTCACCTATCTATTTCTCTAATATTCTGCGAAGTAAGGAATTCATACACTAGGCTTCTATATGTATCTTGACCAGCATCAAATTCTTTGATCTAAATTAAATAGACATTATGTAACAGAAAGTTATTGTCCCAAAACTAAACTCTCCATGTCCTTTTTTTTTTTTTTTTTCTTTCGACAAGCATATAGATGTTTTTGTTGATGGATGCTTGAGAACTACAAGCTTGTTATTATTGGTAAAATTCTTTTTAGCTCATTAGTTTGATGTTTCATGTTAACCAATGAAAGCTGTTAAAATTCTTTTTAGCTCATTAGTTTGATGTTTCAATGTTTTCAAGGCGTCTCTTAAGCCTTGCCTAGTTGATGTCCCCCCCCAAAAGTGCCGTCGGAGAGTGTTTGTAAATTTTATTTTTAAGGACTTTAAATTTTTTAATTTTAAACCTTAAATTAATTAAAAAAATGATATGAAAATAAATAATATATTATTTGTTTAATGAGTTATCTACTTTACACTCACACATACATATACGCATATGGAGTGAGAGACCAATGAATAACTAAATATTTTTTATGAATCTTTAAATAATTATCTGCCTTAGACCTGTCTAGACCTCACCTTAGCCCTACATCACCTTTTGGAGGCTTACCGCCTAGGTTCGTCTTTCTGCCTTAACAACTCTAATGAGAATTGAGGAGAATGTTTAGTAGTATATTAATTTGATATAACATTTTGTTTTATCTTCTTTTGATCTCCATTTTTTTATATGGCCCTTTCAAAATTTGAGCCAACTAAAGTAAACCTTACATTTCTGATGTGGCAACATAGAGGCTGATATGAAGCGTGAATCAGAGAGAAAGGAACAGGAAAAGAAAAAGAGTCAAAAGATTGATTTTGTCACCGGAGGGACACAACCTGGAGCCTTATCAGTGGCACCAAAGATTGGCCTGCAAATTCCAAGTATGTCCAATTAACCTATTGTATGTTCATGCACATGAAGATATCGGTTGTGGTAGTAGTCTCGTACCACACAATCTTATGTTTGTATTTTTTTTCCCATAGGAATAATTCCTATTTCTAAAGTCTCTTAGTGCTGCATATTTAATTATGCCAATTGCAGCTGGACAAACTGTTGCTGCTAGTGGATTTCAGCTAGGTCCAGGTGCTGCTGATGCTATTGCACGAGACAGTAGACAGGGCAAGAAGTCAAAGTGGGACAAGGTCTTCTTTCTACCTGCAGTGAAGAATTCTGTTCTGTCATTAAATAATGAGCAAGCATTTGCTTAGACATTGGGTCATAATTTATTTCCTGTGATTTCAGGTAGATGGTGAAAGAAAAAACCCATTGCATCCTGGTGGACAAGATGCCATATCTACAGCTGCATCACATGCAGCATTGTTATCTGCTGCTAGTGTTGGTGCTGGCTATTCTGCTTTTGCGTGAGTACCTAGTAATGCTATGCTTTTGTTTCTGATTTATTATCTGGTTATTGGTAAAGTAGCAGCCTTATTTTTGCTTCTTTTCCCAGTGTTTATAAGTAATTTAAAAGAAAATTGTATTTTGGTTTTCCTTTATTGTCCTTGTTCTTATGTGAATGAGCATTTGGGATATCTGAGTTTGAACCCCTTTTCGCTGTCTATGCAAAACAACATAAAAGATCATTATCTCAATTACATGACACATGGACTACATGAATCTTTATTTTTCCATTTCAACCATTTTAGAGCCATTTACATTTATATATGTGCGCCTATGTGTGTGTCGAAAGGTTCTTCATCCTTCTTCACTGTTTGAACTCTTTAATATTTTAATGTTCCTAATTCTGGCTTTTATTGCATAGAACTATTGAACTCTGATGTGGTAGTTAGTCATCATGTTACTGCTCATGGAAGTTGTGCTATACCTTCTTGGTCCTTAACAGAGGAGTTGAATCTGAGCACCCTTGATAACATATAAACTTGATGTAATCATTCTATTAAGATGTTTTAGTATCCCTTACTATGCATTCTTTGAACGCTATGTTTTAGGCTCATCTTGCTAGTATGTAGTCAATTGGGTTTTACTATGTACTCTTTTTATATTTCATGTACTTTCTGGTGGTTTTTATTTTTTATTTTTTAAACCATATGTGTGGGGCACATCTATGTTTGAGGAGAAGTTGTGACGAGTGTTGTCAAGGTGTCACTTGCCCACCAATTGCATAGGCAGTGACCCAGGCATTATGGGAAGTGTCTGAATTTTTTTTGGAGGGCTTGAAAAAATATTTTATATACTAAATTAATTAAAATAAATAATACTATTTATTTTTAAAATATTATCTATTTGTACACACATATACATATGTATATATATGGAGTGAGAGGCTGCTGAATAAATAAATAATTGATAAGAGACCTTTAAGTAATTGTTTTATGGTTCATATTAGATCCGCCTAGGCCTCAACTTAGGAGGCTTATCGTCTAGCTTTGCTTGTCCACCTTGACAACATTGTTTGCCACAATAACTAGATAATTATTTGGGAATGATTCTGAATTAATTACCGACAAGCTGATTATAAGTTATCCTAGTGGCTGTTGCTATTGACGATTCTGTTGTAGCGATTGTCTTAAGATGTTCTCGGAAAATAAGTTAGGCATGGACCAAATATACCTACTGCCTAGGATGACAATTAATTCAATTTTTTTTTATGAAATTTAAAAAATAAAAAAAAAATTCTTCTTTCCCTTCCAATGTAGAGCGCAAAGCTTTGGGTTCTGCAAGGAAACACAAAAAAAAGATTTCCCCTCTCTAATGCAGGTCATACAACCAAGAACAATATCTCTTAAAAAACTTGAACTATTTCAACCGAAATCTTGGTTAGTATACACAAATTATGAATTCAGTAGCATGATGTTAGATAGATCTCAATATCCCTTTTATTTTTGTCTGCTAGACGGGTGTTAATCTTCTAGTAATCAATTAGGAAGAGTGATGCAAACACCCTGTAAAAATAAAAGGCCTGAATGGCATGTGAGGAGATAATTAAGAAAGACTCAGCTACTTGTAATATAAATGCTGACTTAGCCCTTGATGGGGCAGAGTAGAGGAAGCAGATTCAAGTATAACCCCGAGTAGTTGGGAAAGGACTCTATTAAATTTAAGTTCAATAATGCTGTAAAGGAACTTGATTGATCATGGCAAGTCAATGTTCTTTTCGTTTTCAAGCACTGTTAAGAATTTTTATGAAGTGTTGGCTATTGATACTCATTCTTTAGTTATATGAATTAGGAAGTGGGGGTAAGTTTGCTAGTCGCCTATCTGAGAATTGTAACGAGTTGGGATTGGTACTATGAAGAAGCCATGTTGATCTTTCCAATTGAAGTAAAGTAATTTTACTAAGGCTTTGGGTTTTGCTTATTAATTCAACTTATTCAAACATGTTGCCGCTTCTGAGCATCATATGCAAAACCTTGTTATCAAATGGGCCGAACTGTAAATTTATGATGCAAAGACATTTTTCACATGGCAAGTAAAAAAAATCAACTTCTGAACAGCTGCTGTGCAAAGCTGCTTCTCAAGCCCCTGCTTTAGATTGTTGCTAGCACCATGAGTAGATCCATGTCATATTGCTTGAATTTTATTTTTATTTCTCATTGAAGGACAATATGAGGATCAAACATGTAGCCCCTTCGGAGCCTGTCATATGCAAAACCTTGTTACATACGGGCTGAACTGCAAATACTGTTACGACAAAAAGGCGTTTTTCACATGGCAAGTAAAATTAACTTCTGAATGGCTGTCACAGAAGCTGCTTCTCGAGCCTCTGCTTTAGATTTTTGCTAGCACCAAGGACAACCTCAATGGTTTCTCTCCTGTGAATGTCTGGTATCCATGCATTTGTTGTTTTCTAATGGGTTTTTACACTGTTTTAATTGTTGCAGCAAATTCTGGCGACTATCCTGAAACAGATGATGCTTTTTTTTTTTCCTTTTCTTTTCTTCCCTTCTGAAGTAAACAATTTTACCTTTTTGAACTTACAGCTCGTTCAATACTTGCAGGCAACAAAGGCGAAGAGAAGCAGAAGAGAAAAGATCAATTGACAAGAAGAAATCATAAATCCCTTATAATGAATTTTGGGAGCTCAAGTTTGTGATTCTGCTTTATACTAACAATTGCATATTCAGAAGCAACATCTCAAGATCCTAATTTGGCCAATGTAAGATGCCACAGCTCCCTTTAGTTTTGACTCTTGAACACCACCATAGGCTTTTAGCCTTGTATAGATCAATTGCCATTCTTGCCAAAATGAATATATATTTATATTCTCTTCTTTTATACTTTCTCTTCTGTAAGAGGTTACGACATATATCATAAAGCAAATTTATATCCTTTCATATGCTTATCATAGCTTTTATGGGATAGCATTGAGTTGTTGAACCTTGTTTATTTGGCACAAAGCTCAATGTTTACTCATTCTTTGCGTACTTGTTTTTGCTGTTTTGCTTTTCAAGTGAATGGGAATGGTCATCACTTTGTTGTAATCTTGTGTTATAAATTATTACATCTCAATGGGTGATAAATTCTATAAAATTAGCAGCAGTAAGCGGCTAGATCAATATTCTTATTGGCTTGTTTTGTTACACATCTTGTCAAACTAGAAATGAGAATCTAGATGCAAAATAATTGAAAAGAAAGCCACAAGAGACTAAAGAGATGAGTGATCACATATTTGATAGCTGGTACATTAGAGACTGTAGATAGCATAAAATTAGTTTTCTTGGAATCCAGTCGTTGAAATTTTGGGGGATCTTTGCAGCTGTTATATTTTGATAGTTGGAATCAAAGGTGGGAGACATTTAAATTTGGAAATTGCTAAACTAGTGCTTTATGTAGACATATTTATCACAGAAAAGAGAGCATGCTCACTCTATCCATATCGTTTAATCTAGAATAGGTTGGCTTCTACTGAGGAATGTTTTTTGCTGATGAATGACTCTCAGCCCTCCACTGAAGATGGTTTTAACTGTGGCAGTCTTAGCCACAGTATGGTTTTAACTGGGAAGGATGAAAAATGAGCTTGAGGAAAAGTCGGAGTGAACAGTGTGCTCTTCGATATGGTAATCTAAATTTGTGAGATGCTATTCTCTTTCATTTTGGATTTAGGGATTTGGGCCAGGTGTTTGTAAAATATTTTGATTAAGCTTTCTCCTTGGTTATGCTAACTGGTTTTAAGTACTTGTATTTAGTTGTGAATATAATTGTTGTGGACAAGTGATGGATGTTTTTTGGGAAAGTGAGTTGGAAAAAGAAGTGATGTGCCTATTTGCCATTTATTGGCAGGATGGCTTCAATAATCGGGCTTCAACTGGAAGGTTATGAGTTCCATCATTGGGAAGTTGCATTGGTGTGGGTACAGGGGGCTGATAGAATAATATACTGGGCTCTTGACGGAAGCATATCATTCTAGGTGACGTCAAGCAGAACTTTCTTGCTTAATTTCTTATTTCTTTTGGTCAACGATGAGTTTCCTCCACGTGTAGAGTACAGCATAATCTCCATGTTTGGAGTATATCCTTCAACCAAAATGTTAATTGTTGAACCATCAACTAAGATAGAGGAGCTGAATTGGCTAAGTTTGAGCCAAGGTGGCAAAATGCCTGGTACATGTTTACATAAGGCGCTAGCTAGACTCAAATGAGTCCTACTTAGCTGAGCATGTAACTAGCAAAAATGATAGCTTGGCCCTGTACAAGCATAGTCGGACTGATCATCCATAGAACCATTTTGGGGAAAGTTCACTACAAGGATAGATCTATCAAAGATGAGCTCAGCAAAAATGAGCACGGTGTCGTCCTAGCAGGTACCTTGGTTTTTAGGCCGGTTGAAAAAACTCAATTGCCAGTCCATTTGTAACTCAATTGCTAGTCTAGTCTACAACTTGGCGTTGGTCACTCCCAGGTGGGCTGGCTATGACAACTAGGAGTAGATAAGTTTGAATATTTCAAGTATGAAACCAACTTGGAAAACACATTAATTTGATGTACTCAATGGAGGATACGTTATCTATAAATAGGCATGTCAATTTGTCGTATTAGGCATTCAAATTTTTCACATGCAATAGCTAATAGAGAATTTTTTATTTCTTTACTCTCTTATTTTCCTTGCCTTCTTTCTAATTGTTTGTTCTGTTAGCATTTCTCGTTGTAGTCACAAGTGTTCTAGTTCTCCTAGGAAGATTTTTCATTTAATTTGTTGTCTTTTTGTTGGTGTTTTCCAATTTTACACCAACAATTGACCCCATTTGTGGGGAGAAGATGATGAAGTTATTGCTGGTTGTGCAAATATGAGTTAGACATCTCACCCATCACATATGAATGAGCTTCCGATTTTCTTGGAAGTGTCAAAATATCAGGTAGTGTGGAACATTGTCTGTCGGAGACAAAGGGCTTTGCCTAAAGTCTAGTCACCTCAACAATATAAAAAAGAATGTCTTCTTCTTGCATATGGTTTTTGAGCAACAACAAGCATTTCAAGCCGTTCTCCCCCAATATAATTGCAAGTTGTGAGAGAATAAAGAGAATTGCTACGTTTGTGTTAAAGTGTTTCCTCTTAACCTAGAAGACAACACAAGTTGTTAGTGCATGTAAAAGTAGAGAGCCCTTCCACTAATAGATCTATGACACTTCTTGGATGAGAAGAGAAGGAATAACATTCTGAGCTCATCATATGTCCCACTTCTATCTTGGCAAGAGGGAGGAGTTGCCAAAGAAAGGTTAATGCCCAAACTCAAGATACTAGGTTGGCCACTTTCTAATCTAGACTAGATTGCTTTGAGACAACTAGATTTTAGTTTGTTAGTCCTCTTTGACAAGTGCAAGCCACCTTAGCTTTGCTTAGTTCGACATATGTTGATTTCCCCTCTCCTTTCACTAGGAAAATCTTGCAAGCCAACTACTCGGAGAATGTGGAGGCTGCATTTGTCAAGATGTATAAGGGAAAGTTTGATGTAACATAACACATCAAGAATCTTAGTCATGAATGGAGTTCAAAGGTTATGACATTTCAATCATGTTTGAAGGATTCTAGATTGCTCTCATAGGGCCAACTGAAAAGTGGGTTTGGATGTTCAAACTAGTTACAATCAATTCTTTTCGCAAACTTGCCCAAAAATCTGTGGAACACTTTGAAGAAAGAAAGAGAGAAGGTCGTGAACAACTTGTTGGCTATCAATAGAAATGGAGACCCAGCAAGAGTACCTTAGTAAACTCCATGAATCTTGGGTAAAAGTTGACAATTGCAATGAGGAAATGACTGGATGAGACTTTTGGGCTATCCTCTTATTCATTCTCCATAACAAAAGTGGTTAGTCCACCAATGACTTTTCACTTGCTTTGTTCGCTGTCGAGCTGGGTGGTGGAGCTAGGCACTATGTAAAGTTGATGGAAATGGACAACAGTTTACCACAAAAGCGGAATTCAGTGAAGCAATTTTTCCAGGCTTAGTCAACTTGCCTTCTTTGAGTGGGAATAAGTGAACAAAAAGAGCATTCCATATCTCATAACCTTCTATGTCAGGCTAAGGCAAGGAAGATTTCACTTTTTGCTGACAAAACAAATCTAAAAGAGTGTTTAAATCCTATGCTTGACAAGCTAGAATCAGTTTGATTGGAACCCATCATTGATCAACTTTGTGATTACCTTTATTAAGGAGGACACACAAGATATATGTCATCTTCATGCATATGTTTTGGTTGACACTATGCACTTAACTAATTACAAAGTCCATTGAATTTGGTTAATGGTGGGCTAAGCTAACACACTATTTTCGTTGATTTTTGAAAAGTTAGGACTAAAAAGACTAGCGATGAAATAATTCCAAATTGTTGGAGCACTTTGCCAATAACCATAGGAGAACAAGAACGCTAGTTGACTGTGATAGTGAACTTTTAGCTATTAGAGGACCATCGACTTGCAAGACTATGATAGGTTGATCTTTTCTTAATGACCTTAGAGTGATTAACTTAACATGCCATCTTGCCTTCAAATTTTTTGTTGAACAAGGGGTAGGTATGGTTAGAAGAAGCCAGAAAAAGTCATGAAAGTGTTATGTCGTGACTTTGAAGAATAAGAAGGCACACGCGGATGATTGACTCACCAAGCAATAGCACATGTAGGTAAACTTGATACTTGATCACGACCTAGATCGGAGGAGTGAATTTTCAGCCTTTAAGCATAAGGCCAGTGGAAAGAGGTACCGATATGGAAGAGTTGACCATAATCATTTGCATTGAAGCAACTATGGGCATGGAATTTAAGACTGGATCATCTAAGTATCATGAAAATACAAAGACATAATCGGATAGACAATAACTTGTTGACTAAATCGACAATTGTCATCATTCATTGCCCTGATGCTAACTTTAAAATGACACTAGTGTGATAGAAGAACATGAAGCACAAAAACACAAGCTCTTAGGGCCCGTTTGGTGCACAGGATGGGATAGGATTATTTTGATGGGATAGGATAGGATGAGATAAGATGGGATATGAAAATTTATAAAAAATATATTTTTTTAAAAAAATAAGTCAAAATTTTTTTTTTTTGGATAGGATAGCTCAATCCCACAAAAAATGGTGGGTTTGAGTTATCCCACCAACATAGGATAAATAAGTGGGCCTAGACAATTTTTTGTTCAATCCTATGTAGTCTCAAACATCGGATTAGGACAATTTTTTGTCCTATCCTATTCCTATCCCATGTAACAAACATGACCTTAGGGTAGAGGTAGATAAGCTAGTCTAAGCCTAGTTCATCCGTGAGGTAGCCTATCCAAATTGGCTACCTGATGTCATGGTAGTGAAGAATCCCAAATGGACACCAGTTCAAAAAATAACTTCCTTCTACCATGAATGGATTGACTCATTAATGTTATAATAGGACATAAGCCACTTGGCATTATAGATGCTTATTTTACGAACAAGGCAAAACAACTTTGTTATTTGTGATTACTATTAAGCAAAATAAAGTTTGAGAATTTTTTTTTTT
>JAJIYU010021513.1:0-10013 GCA_030144865.1 Tinospora cordifolia | reverse complement strand
CTCAACCAATTAAATTTAATGTCTCTACTTAACTAACTAAACCTCCTACCACCATATCATTTCATTCCATTCTTTATCTTCCCACGTAAGGCACCTCTAAGATATGTATATATGATGGACCAATGAAATTTTGGTCTTTTGACTTATATGTATATGTGTTAATTAATGTATGATCACCATGTATACCAAATCACTTTTATTTTGTATTTTTTTTTTCCCTTAACTCAATCCACACCACCCCTTAATATTAATTTAATATCAAAATATGTCCAACATTATTACAATTCTATATTACTAAATAATAACAATAATAATAATAATAATACCATTATTACTATTATTATTAAATTACTGAAATTTATTTATTTAATTTTTAACCTCTTTATGAATAATTTAATTTAATTAATTTATATGCGTGACACATAATATCTGTGTGAAAGTAATACGTATGTACGCGAGTGGTCTGTGCAAATACGTGTATTTATATACATTTACGTTTAGTTAAATTTATTTACGTGTCATAATAATTATGGGTTGTTACAGGGCTCATTTGAACAGTTTTATTTTTCACTGGAACAAACTATGAGTGCCAAGTCTTAATGGAATACCCTTCAGCACACCCTTTAACTTTTGTGTCTAATGTTATTTAAATTCCCAAATGGGGCATGTATTGTATTTATGGGCTTACTCAGGAAATTTTTTATGTTCAAATTGTTTCTTTTAGATGAGACAAGAAATATGATCCTGAGAAACCTTGTATATCGCTTGTATTATTTTTTGATGTCCCAAGAGAATGCTACCAATATGAGGACTATGATCCCTTAAACTTGTTTGAGGTGTGCATAAACTACTCATAGGATATATGATGTAATGGTGACTGCCCCCCCAGTTAACTGCTCTATATTTAGAACTATCAGATTGGAAAGTAATATCATTATGCTATTCTCCTGCTAATTCAGTTCTTGTTTTCTTCTATCTGCATTTTTTTAATTTTTAATTTTTATTTTGGTCTGGTTCTGGCTGTATCTTTTCTAGAACAGATACATATGCTGCTTATTTCCTAACCGTACATAATTCTTTTTAGGAATTATTGGCTATCCAACAGCAAGGTCCTAGAGCAATTGGTTTTTTTGGGACACGAAACATGGGTTTCATGCATCAGGAGCTTATTGAGATTCTAAGCTACGCGATGGTTATAACTGTATGATTCTCTGACCCTGTTTTTGCTTTATTGTCTATGCTCAGAATTCTATGTTATCAACAGCTGATGGATAATTATGCCCTAAGTTGAAATAAGCCAATGGCTTGTCTGAGGTTACTGTCCTTTCTTAGGTGGGATTTTAGGCACCTGTGACCTTAAAATGAGTCGTAGTTTCCCTCAACCTAATAAGTTAATGACCTTAAAATGAGTCAAAGATACTGCCTACTCCAAGTAGTTGCGGAAAGCTTTTACGTTGATGTTGGTATAAACCTCATAGTGGCTTGATGTGTGACTATATATTTGTAGGCCTGTAAATAAGGCTAGAGAAAAAAGAATATGGATTGATTTAAGCAATCAGTTAACACAAGTAATAAAGGTAAAAATTCTATATGCATCTCATAAAAATGTTTTTGGAGGCCTCCAAGAAACAGTCTAGGCCTTGAAGGAAACTGCATTTGAAGTGTTTACTTGAACCCACTACTCCTTGCCCTCATCTCATCAGGAGAAGAAGAAAAAAAGGTTTGATGCATTGTTATACGTGGAAACTGATTATGGAGTCAGGGGTTCTTCATTTCCTAGACATTGAGAAAAAAGCTTTACCCTTGATGAGATAGTTGCTTGACTAAAATAAGAAGCAATTGAAGAGTTATGTTGGATTTTGGTTCAAACATGGGTCCCATGCTGGTTTACTGCATAAAAAATGTATGTAGAAAGTAACTAAGACTCGCTGAGTATGTATATGTGTTTTGTGATCTAGTTGTATTGAAATAAGAGAACCATGTTAGTGTAGGATGACGAATCTTTGTTGGCGACAAAGTTTCTAATTTGGTGACTACAAAGTCTATGTATGGAAGGTCCCTCATTTTTATGGATAATTCCAACTGGTGAGTGACATTTAGAAAAGATGAAGCTTGGTCTTTGAAAGCTTTGTGAAAGAGTTTAGAGCTTAGGACTTAAATGGGTGAAACAGTTGGACTTCTTTTTTTTTTTTAATTTTTTTTTAAATAGATATTCTCTTGTTATCATTCTTTCTAAAAGTTTCAGATCTGTGCATTATCTAGTATAGAAAAACTTGAGGTGTTTAATTCCTTTAAAGTACTGGTCATTTAGTAATGGTTTATTTATTTATTTATTTTTTCCTTTGGGTTTTCCCCTGATTTGGGGGGATATCTTTGAGTTGTGGGTGTTGATCTCTATTGTTCTTTTCTTTATTGAATCTGTGAGATTGAGGTGTTTTTCTTTATCTCTAAGTTTGTAATTAGCCTGTGATAAGCGAATCCAAGGTGCCTTGATAGAAAATAAAATAAAATAAAGTCGAATTGCACCATAATCTTGTATACATTTAAAGCTAAAGCAGATATCTCATCCAATCTGAGCACAGACTTCATCATGCATGGTTTAAAGTATATGGCTTCTAAGGCTGGCCTTTCCTACCGGAAGTGATCATTGGGTTGCAACTGGTGGGCATGCTACATAAGACAATGAATATATATATTTACTTTTATTTTTTTTGGTGGGAGAAAGATAGGTAGGGGGCTCTGCCTTCTCAGCTGTAAGCTCCAGGATAACTTAGTTTAGGTTATGGCTTGGGAGCCAGCCTTGTAGGATACTGACTGGACTATTTAAGCCAGCCATATTAAAATGTGCCTGAACAGAAGATTCTTCTGTGGAAGTGTTCATCGTCCAGCATTTGGACCATTTAAACTATCTTTCAGCAGCTTTAATTTTCTTACTATTAGCTTAATACTTTGAACACTCAAGTTTTATGTTTTTTTTTCTTAATACAGAAAAACCACATTTTCACGTCAGGAGCATCAGGGACTAATGCAGCTGTTATTAGAGGTGCTTTAAGAGCAGAGAAACCTGAACTGCTTACAGTAATTTTGCCTCAAAGTTTAAAAAAGCAACCACCTGAGAGCCAGGAATTGCTTTCTAAAGTAAGGTTATGGTGATTTTTTTATTTTTTTAATGTTTCTATATATTGAGTTTTTATGAACTATATTGTGAGTGAGTAGTATGTTTTCTCTTGTCTGGTATTGGCCTATGTCATGGACCATGGATGCAATTTAGCAAGCCAAATATATATGTGCATACATACATACATATGCAAACACACACACGCACGCACGCACACGCTAGAAACCTTTTTATTCATCTTAAATATATGGTTGTGCCGTTTTAGTTTTCGGGCTCCTTGTACCTGGTCTCACAGCTCCTAGATTTGTTGAAGTATATGATGTTTGTGTTTTAGCAGCAAGTTGACTTTGATTTAAAGAGAATCCCGCAAATTCTATTTCTCATCACCATGCGGATACACTATTGAACTTTTTAAGTTTTGATATTTTTTTTTCTTTTTGCTTTTTCTTTTTTCTTTTTTAAAGTATTGTAACCAAAATTAACAAGGGATTGCGAACATCTGATAAATTATGCAAAACTTATCAGGTATCTTCAAAATGTCTTGCTCAAGGATAAATAAATCGCAACCTTGTTGCAAACTTGTACTAATGCTATTTTGATAACTGCCTTGACATGCTTCTCCTTTTTACCTTCTTGATTTGCAGGTGAAGAACGTGATAGAGAAACCACATAATGATCATCTACCCTTGATAGAAGCCAGCAGGTTTGTAAAATCTCCCTTTTATTTGTCGTCTTATTTCTTACATTTTTAATTAAATTCTTTCTGCTGGTGGTTAAGCTGTTGGCTTTGGTTTTGTTTGAGTCAAGTCAAACCTTATTTGTTCAGGTATCTTATCTAAGAAGTGAATAGTTTTTAGCGCTATAATAGATGGCAGCACCTATTAATATCTGGTCTTAAATACAACTAAATCAGAACTCAAAGCAAAGGTCAAGTTGAAAACTAAAAAACAAACACAGTGACTCTTGCAAACTTGTGATAGCCTTATGACCTGCCAACTAAACTGACCTGCTCTTGCATTGGATCTTGACTTGTATGGCAGGTCAATTTGCTCACATTTTTATACTCAAAATGTCAGGACAAATACTGGGTCGAAAATATTAATTTGATCTTCATTGATATGAGATTTAAATATTCTCTTGAACATGCAAATCATATTTATGCAATATTGATCACTTTGCCATTATAATTGGATGAACTTAAATGTGTTGGTCCTGCATTTGGATATCGATGGCCTCCTAAGAAGAGTTGATAATCATAGTTGCCTGTAGGGTCCCTCTTTGGTCCTGCATCTGTCTATCAATAGGACAGGAAACCCCCACTCTGTAAAAGGAAAACCGGATGTTCTGTCCCTCATTTTTAGAATGGTCACTTATCTGGCACTTTCTCCTCTTTTGACTCCCACCTTTCTCTTCTCACTTCTCTTCCTTTTCTTGGAGGAATGGTTCTATATTTGTCGTGGTTGGGGTTGATAGCCACGAGGAATCTGACTGATTCAGCCTGACGGTTGGATCAATTGGGTATGGAGAATCACTTTCTTTTCTTTTCGTTTTTCCTCAATGATAAGAAATACCACTCAAGGATGCTAGTTTCAGTCGAAGAGTCAAAATCGACTTTTTGACTGGCCAAATTGTGTACATTCTTTGCGAAGAAAGAGGTGATAACTCTTGCCAAAAACTCTGTATTTACGAAAATCTACAAGCTGGTGTGGTGGTCAGTTTGGACTGATAAGCTATCAACTTAATATATATCCTTGTCCACATTCTGTAACTCATATCTTCCATCTTTTGGTTGGATACTCCACAAATTTGTGGTCTACTAGAAGTACTTTCATGTTCTTCAAATTTGGTGATGTCCTAGTTGACTTTTCTTGCCACTAAATTTTGGGGGGCTCATGTCCTCATTGAACTCCAGACAAAATAGAGCAACTTCAACCGTTGCTCCATGATCTTCACTTTAATAATACTTTGTTACATGAAAACATTGACAATTAATGAGCAAATGTGGGTATCATCCTTATCCCTGAAATTAATTGGTTACTCAAATTAGTATTTGATCCTTCAGAGTGTTTGCCAAAGACTATGCGTTGCCCACTCATTTCTGTCCAAAAGCTAAGATTTACCGTGATCCTTGTGTTGCTTCATTTTATTTGGCTTTTCTGTTAAACGTAGATTTGTTTAATGTTGTTTTTAGTGTTTATATACAGTGTGGCCTCTTACGATGGACTACCAAGTTCTAGGGAACGTGATTGGTTTTTGAATTTGTTTCTAACATCTTTAGTTGTCCATATGTTTGCTTCTGTTTTGGATATTCTTGTCTTTGCCACATGATGGATGAATTGATAGTAGTTGTAAAACAGTAGGCATGGCAAGTTGGCATGCTTCCTGAAGTCTATTTTTTTGTTTTTGAATTTCTACAGTCTGAGCTTAGAATACCCTTTTTCATTATTGACCGACTTTTAGAAAGAACTGTTTCCTTCTTCTTCTTTTATTTATTTTTCTCTCTTAATGCTAAAAACATAAACAGGCTTTGTAACATGGACATCCTTTCACACGTACAACAAGTCATTTGCTTTGCATTTCACGACAGCAAGTTGCTCATGGAAACATGTCAAGAAGCTAAGAACCTAAGGAAGATTGTGACTCTTTTCTACTTGGATTGAGCAACAGAATTAAGAGACCTGCCATGTGAGAGCCGTTTGTTTTCAGTTGGAATTCTGGTTCCTTTAAACATGAGCAAGGGTATCCATTTGTTTCATTCCTTCATTTGAGGGCAGTGCATCATTTTTCAAATTCAGAAAGAAAAAGAAAAATGAATTACATCAACACTATTGGATGTATTTTGTTGTATTTTTTGGCCCCTTCATTTCTTGATTCAACCTTGCACTTCAGATGAGATTTTTTTTATGTTGTTGTGTACCAGCGTTTTCATTCTAATAACCAGTGTAAATGACATGATGTGTATTCAAGTAAAGAGCAAGTGGAAAAAAGGTAATATCAGTGATTATAGTTCTCTGTGCTACTTCCAATGCTACTGTTGGATCAATGTTGGAGGCTGTTGTGCTCAGAAAAAAAAAAAAAAAATCAATTTGGGACTTCAAGTTAGGCTTAGGTCTCGATCTACAGATGGCTCATTTGCACGGCAGAATTGGGTGAAAGTCAGCTCTAAATCATATCCATTCTTCGTGGCCATTGTATTTCTTTTCTAATTCAGCTAAAAATTTTTGCATAGACCCCTTGAAGGATTCCATCCCGCTTATATGCTGGGCCAAATCCAATCCCATTTTCATCCATCTTTTTGCAATCCCAAGCTGCCCCAACCGAAGTGGCAACGACGCACGATTCCAAGCAGTGGTGGAAAGCCATTTTGCCTCTTCTGCTGGGTAATCCCCTTCTTTTAAACCTACAATTACTCGGTATGCCTGCTTGTAAGCAGCATATGTCATTTCCTCTGTGTTTCCTTTCCGTAAGCCTGTAAGCTCAATTAGTTTCCGTATGATCATGGCAATAGTTTGGAAGTCAGGAAATGGGGAGGAGAGGAAAGCTGAGAGGCAGGTGTTGAGCGCATAATCAGCAACTTCAGGGTTGAGACTTGACCCTTTTGAAGCTCTGAGACCTATTTGAAGAAGGCACTGCGGAGTGCAGCTATTTGAAGTCGCAAGGTTCTTTAGCAAGAGGAGCTGTTGTTGTCCTGATTCAGCCAGCCTGCTTCTTAGTTCGTAAGTGTTGAAGGTGAGAGCCAACAAGAACCTGGGCTCAATGGGATTTGGATCATGACCCTGTTGGATCCCAGCAGATTCGGTCGAGCCTAGCATCTGCATTCACGCAATACGTATTGGAATACAATGGAAGAATAATCTAGAGTCAAATACATTAAGCAGAATTGGCACCTGTGAAGCTTTGTCAAGCAGTTCGAGAGCACGTTTAACGGTAGTAGTATCTAATATTGCAGAGTATCCTTGCTTCTCTGCTGCAATCAAGGCAGAAACGCTTAAGATCAATGACTTGCTGGCCATGATGCAATTCTCCTTCTCCATGCTACCATCTATTACAGCACCATAGAACCCAGATGCCAACTCAAAGAATTCTGCACATAAATCGTACTTCTTCTCTAGTCCAGTTCTTGCTCCAATGTTCCACGAATTCCCAGCAAACCAACTCCGCTCACGTGTTCCAACCTCCCCCTTTCCGAAAAACTGCTCAGGACTAAGCTCGAACATACGAGTATGTGCAAGCTTTGTGAATTTGAGGACCTCTGGCTCACTGCCCATCTGGGAAGATACAGCTACCAATGACCGGAGCACTACAACTTCTGGTGTCGGCATTGATTTTCCAGGAGAATAGTACCTAAGAAGAATGGATAAAGACTCAATGGCCACGGCGAGGGCCTGCGATGCTATGGCCTCGTGGGCTGATAGGAGGAGGAAGTCCGGAGTGAAGTCCATGCAGGATGTCATAGCTTGCACCTTCTCTGCAGCACCGCCTACATCATTCTTTTGAAGGTAGATTTTGAACTGCGTTGCAACAGCTTTTTTGTTGATTAGAGGAGTTTAGAACTGGAAAATGCTCAAGATTGTGTATCAGAGAGGGGAAATTTTAGGTGATTCAATTAGACAAGGAACTTGGTGTGTAGCTGCGCAATGTCGTTAAGTCACAAGTGCCTATTGAATTGAGGAATTCAAGAGTACAAGCTTATCAATAGCTTTGCTCGTGGAACTAGGTGTTATTCAATTCAAATGCGTACCTTAAGAAAAGCACAGGCTACGTTGGGATGAAGCTGCAGTAGAAAGATAACAGAAGGTTGGAAGTCAACGGTCAAAATATCGCAATACAAATAGCAAACCCAGAGCTTTGCTTTCCAGAAGGCCAACCTTTTCAGCTTCGTTGATGTATTCTTCAGCTCGGTCGAGCTGGGCTAGTCCAATGTAGCAGAGACTCAGCACTCTAAAGCATTTGGCTCGGAGAACTCTGTTCTCTACGTTGTGAGGGACATAGAGCATCGATTTCTCAAACATTTCGGCACCTGTCTCGTAGTCCCTCAACCGGAAATGATCAGCTCCGCTAAAAACCATGAATAATCATATAGTAACACAAAATGGTTAATTAGAGAAGACAGAGACCTTGTAAACGTAATATATGCAAAATTTTATTGTATGTGATTGTAACTCACCAGTTCCATAATACTGCGTGCAGTGCCGTCCTTTCTCTCGCTGCCTCCTTGTCTGCGAAAAGGGATATGACTCTCTCGTCGGAGACTAATTCGGCCGCCATCTTGGCCCTCAGTCGCGACCCGTCGCTTCCACTTGCAGCAACTCGACTAGCGACTCTCACGGCTGCTCCGGCACTTTCCTGACACCTTCCTAGCAGTCCTAGAAACAAGCCTTTCGCTGTCTCAGCTCCGGCCACTCCTGCCTCTTGAAAATACGCCTCGACTGCCGATATCCAAATACTCTCTGGAATACCCTTGTTCATCAGCAATCCCCTCAGCTCCTTCTCTGCTTCTGCATGCCTTCCCAACCCTAACCATGCTTTCATTGCCAACACTGGCAAGCTCGGATGATTGTCTTTTTCGCCTTCTCTCAAAACCTTGGTACACTTGAGAACGCTCTCGAACTCTCCTCCCTGCAAATGCGCACCTGCCATGAACCTCAGCGTTTTGCATTCCGTCGTCTTCAGAGCTAATGATTCCTCTGGTCTTCTAGCGATTCTTATTCCCTTCTCGCACAGATCTAACGCGTCGGTCATAAGCTTCAGAGATTCGGTACTGGAACATTTCTCGCCGTCCGCGAGAACTAGCTTTCCGAACACGAGATACTGGTTTGCTAGCGCTCTGTAACTGTCTGGAGATGCGAATAACAAATTTTTGGATCGATTGAGTAATGTAAGGGCTAGAATCTTATCTGATACCTCCCAAGCTGTTCGGGATCTCGCGATGTGCAAATCCAAAAGTAGCCTTTGCTCTCCGGGGTCGGAGACTTCAGAGAAATCGATCTTTGAGGTAATGTCGGTTGCTCGTTCGAAGCAATTAGCTGCGAGTTCGAATTTGTTCAAGTCATGCCAGATGAGTCCTGTTTTATAGTAGAAGGACGCGGATTTGAAAGCCGGAGAAGGAACACCATCGATTTCTCCTGCGTAGAATAGCAGATCGGCGGATATCTGCCGTAGCTTCGCTTGCTCCTCGTCGATTCTGTCTCTAGAAGATCGAATTACGGCTGCGGAGTTGGAGATGTCAACACAAGCGTTCCAGAGACGATAGCTGAGCTTCCATATCTGTAGCTTGCACGGTTGAGACAAGGGGTAACTAAGGGAGCTCAATCGAGAGAAGCTTTTTTGCATGTCTGCAGAAAGCTTCGTCATGGATGGATGTCCAGGTGAGAGAGCTTCAGCTTCCTTGATCAAATCTTCCATTTCTTCGATTATCTGAGATTGCGACTCCCGAAGCTCTAGAGACATCTCTGAAATTCTCATTTCGACAACTTGAAATTTTGATTGGGATTTGGAGGCTTCGTGGTGAACGATTCGGAGAGCAGAGAACTGGCGGCCTTTTAAAAGTATATTACAAATATTTGAACAGTCGGACAAATTCTTAAGTACATAAAAAGAGCTCATGGACGAGCCCCAGTTTTCTTTTGCTATTTAATTATATTTTAGATTTCAGCCAAATGAATGCTTCTAAATTATTAAATTATTACATTTTCTACCTTTTTCTCAAAATTTCTAAAAATATTTTTTCTTTGAGTTATTAATCACAACTCAAAATTGTTTATTTTATTTTATTTTATTTGATTTTTTTTGTGAAAGAGCTCTTGGATCCCCCATCTCAAGAAGTTCAAATAATAGGCTCATTTTGAGGTTATTGGGTAATTAAAACAATTCCTCTGAATAACAGGAAGATTGA
>JAJIYU010021512.1:0-10013 GCA_030144865.1 Tinospora cordifolia | reverse complement strand
TCGAAATTCAGAAGGATAGTTTATCTAAGAAAATGAGGACACTAAAAAATTTTGATCTTCTCAAATTAATTTTTAAAATTAGAGTAATATAGTAAGAATTAATATGTAGTCAAGCTTTCCATGATGAAACCCTTTCTTCAATCATCTTCTCATATTTTGTTGTTCTTAGCATATATATATATATAACTTCCATTCTTTAAAAAAAAAAAAATCTTTAGGATTATGGATATCCATGATGAATATATCTTATTATAACTAACCAATGGTAAGATTAGGATGATTGAGTAATCTGCTCTCAATTTCTCTCCATTTTTTTAATGATGAAAAAGAAAATCTAGATTTTATAAAGTTGGTGGTGATTATTTATATATATATATATATACGTATCCGCCTAGGAGTATACTTCTCCCATGTGTAAGAAGAATCATAGAAGAAAGTTGAGTTCAAGAACAACTTCCCCGGCGAAAGAACTTCAGAACGACGCCGTCATGTCCAAACGTCCAATTCCTTCTTCCTCTCAGAAGAAGGTCACCACCTTCTCTCTCTCTCTCTCCTTTTTTATTTTTTTATTTTTTTCCTGAATTCATTTTTGCTATCTCCTTCTTTCTTTGGTTCTACTTTTGAATTCATTCATGCTATTAGCTTCTGATTCCTTAATTTTCGCAGGACAAGAATGTGGTGGAAGCACCACCTAAAACTGTCAAGATCAAGGATCCATCGTCGTCAACACAACCTTATGATTACGAAGATTCATCATCCTCATCTCCTGAACCAATGTTCTTCCCTTCCTTTGCTTCACTATTCAAGGCTGAGGCGTCTTCACTTGCATCAAAGCAGAATTTGGAGCTTCAGCAGCCTGCTCGTGACAATACCATGGTCGTAATACGCAACTCCCCTAATAAACTCAATCCCTCCCTTAGTTATTTCTTTCCTTCCGTGTCCTCTTTTAATTTTTCTTCTTTTCCTTGTTCAGATTCAAGAAGTGCCATCATCATCAGCACCACCATTACCGGCACCACGACATGATGCTTCAAGGAGCACAAGACAAAACCGCTATTTCTATGTAATAATATAATTAGTACTCAATAAATATTGTTTCTTTCTTGATTCTTGAATATTTAATGCTTATGTAATCAATTGTTTAAATCTTGGAATGGTATTGGTTGCCATGCACAGATGGTATTAGGAGCATTGGCGACACACGCTAGACAAGGAGGGCCAACGGAGGAAATGATATTAGCATTCTGCGCAGAAAACTTTAGCGTTACGGATCGAGAAGCACTTCGAGCCATCATTCGCTGGATGGAAGAAGGCGGTACCATTACTGTTTCTCCTCATGGCTCCGGTTATCATCTTGGTACCCATACGCTTCTCACTCGGCCAATTATAACGAAAGGGTTACGGGAAGTTCGCTGGGTTGCACTTGGTTTTGTTCTTAGTCTCGTTTTCATTGCGTTTCTTATAGTTAATATATGTCTGTGGTCTTCTCGACGCTTCGTTAAAGAAGAACCCAAGTAGCTACCTAATAGATTTGTTGTCACATGGTCTCCTTATGGATCTTGCCATCGTACATGCATCTTTCTATCTGTCTCTTTGTGTTTTTTTTTTTGTTTTTTCATCATTGTACGTGTTTTTGATTAGAGATATTTGAGAAACGTACATAAAAATTTAAAAAAAAATATATCTTTTGGGAACCATTTTTGACTAGAGAGAGAGAGAGAGAGAGAGGAAAAAAAAAGTTTACTTCCTGGTCTTGTAAAATTTCTTCCCATGCCAAGAAGTGATTAAGAGCATCAGATTAATTCCGTAATTAGATACCTGACCTAATTGAATTATGTTATCATAATTTAAGAAGAAATGATGAATTCCGTAATGTTAAAATTGATATTATCAATTTCACCATGATGACACGCCGTTGGTTGGTAGCCGGTGTGAACTATCAGGCGTAAAAAAGTGTTATTATATTTGTAAATAATATTTTACATAACACTAAACTAACTAATAGGGCAATTTTTTTTTAAAATGTATCAAATGTATTTATGAAACTGAGTTAAAGGATAAAAATATCTGAAAATTTTATCAAAATGACCCTCAGAAATGCCCATCTTGCAAGAGTACACAATTTCTCCCAAACGGATAATTGTTTACCAGGTGAAATAACAAAACTGCTCATATTCAATAGACAACCACCAATAGTATGATTTCTAATAAACTCCAATAATTGTACAATTTTATCTTCATTGTCGTAGAACAAAAGGAACCTAATGACTCAAAAAAGTTTCATTTTCATCATCTCTATGTTGTTCTTAAAAATTCTTCAAATTATAATTTTTTTTTAAGTTGTTATATTAACAATAAAATTATCATATATCAACAACCTATATACACTTATTTAAACATTAATAATATGTCAATAATATTAGTGTTCATATAGCAACAACTTATCATAAAGGTATATAAGTTGTTGATATTTTGCCACTGATGTTGTTAATATATTAACAACATTTACATACATACATACATACATATATACATACGTACACGCACACATGTGTGTGTTTGTGTCCTTAGAAAAAGTTTTTAATATATCAACATTTATATGATTGATATATTGACAACCTATATACTTTGACAATATCAATGTTAATATATCAGCATTAACAAACTGGGAAATACTCAAAAAAGGAGAAGAGTAGAGTTTTTCTATTGCAATCCAGAATGAGCTAGAATCCATTCCTATTAGTAAGAGCAAAGTTTGCTAAGAAATTGATACATTAATTTTTTTCACAAAGAACATGCTGCAACTGAACCTGTCACTATTGATTGATTAGTAAATTGCAATCCAGAATAAGATAAGCTTAAGGACAAAGTTCCTAATCATCTGACTTGATCAATGTAATGGCACTCAGACAATCCGATTTAAAAATTATCTTGCGATAATTAAGCTCCTAAGCTAAACTCAAACCTTCTCGAATACCCCACAACTCTGCTACTATATTACTGATATATTGACAAACTATATACTTCGACAATATCAATGTTAAGATATATGTCAACATGTTAGTCCCTCAGAAACATTATACTCATCTTTTTTTTAATCAAATGATAAAATCAGCCACTAGGGCCACAAATACTTCAAGATTCATCGTCCTTGAAGATAAAGTGCTCTGTAATTGCTCTATTTTGGTGAATCAGTGAGTTTTTCTTATTTCAACTTGGATTTTGAGATTGATGAAGGTGCAACAGCCACTGATTTAGATTTTATAGCTTTCCACTTAGTAATACACTTGATGTCAACTTCCCTTCGACCATCCTTTATCTGTTTGAAGAAATGAACAAATGGATTTATAATTATTATTATTTTTTATTTGCAATGTGTGTGTGAAGAGTTTTTCTTTTTTCTTTCTTTCTTCTTCTTCTTCTTCTTTACAATTCACTTTTTCCAAACACTATTATCCAAAATAGGAACAAACCACCTTGAATGTGCTACAAACTATGGAAACAAAATTGACAGGTATTCTATTTATTTGTTTCATCCTCTCTCTTTTTATTTCTTTGTCTCTGTCTTTTTTTTTTTCACTCTCTTACTGCTTTAGCTTCTAATTTGATACAATACGCAGAAACTTAAAAATGGCTGATTTTACAATGCACATTTTGCTAGTTACCTGAGTTGATTTGAATACATATACGAATGAGTTCGTCTTCATGAGGGGAAATTCTCTGTTTATGCAAGCTATAAAAAGTTTCCATTTATTCTCTATGTGTTATACGATAAAGCATCTCTGTGGCTTTGAGACTTGTCATATGGTTCTAAAAGTTCTTCGTCTAGATTTTTCCCAATTTGGCATTCCTTGAACTTCCTTGAGAACTGTGATATGAATTGAATTATATTGAATTCTGAATGAACAATTACATATTACATAGGACTATTTATAGTGGAATACAAGAGCAAAAAAGGAAAAAAATAAAAAGATACAGAAGATATTATATAATCTTTATAATTAAATATAATAATATTGTATAATCTTTATAATTAAAAATAATAATATCTTATAATATAATATCAAAGATATAATATAATGATATCTAAGATATTACAATATAATATCTTATATAATAATAACTTAGATATCTATAACATCCCCCCTCAAACTCAAGGTGGTGGAAGAAATCATCTTGAGTTTGTCAACAAAATGCAAGCGCAATAGTTAGCGCACAAGAAAAGATGCGGCACGGGAGATACCATGACATAGCGAGCGCAATAATTAGCGCACAAGAAAAGATGCGGCACGGGAGATACCGTGGCATAAAAGATGCGACATGAAAAATACCGTGGCATAGCAAACGCTATAGTTAGCGCATAAGAAAATAAATATAATATAATAATATTATAATATCATATAAACTTTAGGTTTATACAATATATATGGCAGGGTCGGCGACGCAGCAGCAAAGACTTCGACGGACCAGCACTAGTAACAATTGGTGGTGAGTAGGATGGCCAGCAGTGAGCACGACGCCCGGTAGCAAGAGACGACCAACAGCGGTGAAGATTCGATGGCACCGCTCAACGGTAGAAAAATCACCCAACAGCAGCAGTGAAATCGGATAGTGATTGTGTGCGTGTGTACAAGCAAACGGAGACAGAGAGGAAACAGAGAAGAACAATGTGCAATAGGTAGCAAAGATGGTTTCAGCCGGCTAATGGTTTCATCTGGCCATTGGCTGGCCGGAATGACGAAAAGCTAAAAGTATCTCAAAATACTAAACCTAGCTCAGATACCATGATATGAATTGAATTATATTGAATTCTGAATGAACAATTACATATTACATAGGACTATTTATAGTCGAATACAAGAGCAAAAAAAGAAAAAAAATAAAAAGATACAGAAGATATTATATAATCTTTATAATTAAATATAATAATATTGTATAATCTTTATAATTAAATATAATAATATCTTATAATATAATATCAAAGATATAATATAATGATATCTAAGATATTACAATATAATATCTTATATAATAATAACTTAGATATCTATAACAAACTGGTCAACAGAGACATAACTGTAAGGTTTTTCTGTGCAAACCAGTGTTGTTTCGGATCCTTTGTAGAAGTAACCTGAAAAGAAACTAAAGTATTATATAAGAAAACTAGAACAAGATTGAAGTTTTTCTAGTAATGTCAGTACCTCTTGAAGGAAGTCTGCGTCTCCTTTTCTTTCTGGACACTTTAATCCACAATCTTTAAAGAATTCTAGAACATGATTGCGTGGACCATGATACACAACTTTCCCTTTGGCCATCAAGATAATATCATAAAAAAGATTATAGGTCTCAGGGGCTGGCTGAAGCAGTGAAACCAGTGTTGTAGCATCGGTTATGTGCACCAACCGCTGAAGACAAGAAACCACCTGAAAGGTGGTGGAACTGTCTCAGCCATTGGATATTTCATCCATGAAGAGTGCTTTTGTTGGACCCACAATCATTTCTCCTGAAAAAATAATTGGAATCTTCAGGAAAATATAAAAGTTAACACACTAATATACAAGTATGAACGCTAGCAGACGTAGCAGCAGAAGTAGTGGGTGCCCAATACTGATTTTTCAGTACTCCCTACTAAGAATATATGCAATGAAGCCAAATAGTTTGGGGAAAATGAATTAATCTACCTTCCATCTTCGATAAATGTTTCTTCACTTTTCCAGCACAACCTTGACAATGCAGAGAAACTCTCGTAACCACCACCAGTCCCCAAGCACTACTACTTAGAGTAAAAAAACAGAGAGAAAGAGGGGAGACAGACAACTTCCAGTATTATAACAAACTTCCTATTGAATACAAAACTTACTAGATGAGACTGATTAATCAGGATTCAAAATTCACATTTCCATTTAGATTAATTACAGTATATTGAATTTGCATTAACAAGAAAAATCTAAAAATCCGTCAATTGGAAAAGAAAGATGTTAGCTGAAACTATACTCGCTTGAAAAATAAAGTTAAAGATCAAAATGCTATGCTGATTTAACTATAAACCCAACAATAATTAATATGTACGTTAGCCAAGCTAGCCTTCTCCATGGAGGAAGATGGGATAGGAGGTTTTGAAGAAATTAACACAGTTTCAAATCTCATCTCATTCCCTATACGTATGTACATATTACTTCTGAACCTTCATAGCCATTGCTGTGCTTAGTAGTAGAGAAAATAGAGCATAGAAGAAGAGGAAGCTTGTATGAGATTTTGTTGTTTTCTTTAATATTTCTTCAATTCCAAGGCAATATAGAGAAACACATGAGATGATATATAGAAGTTTGAAAAAGCTGTGTTTTGGCACGCTACACAATGTTCGAAATCTTTTCTTCGATCGATAATAACAAATAGGCTTATGCAAAAACATGTGAGAGATAAGCATTCTGATAATTGTTCAGCACAAAAGAAAACAAAGTAACTACTGAAAACTGGTGTTTGGGTTTATCAGATCTTTCAAGGTGAAATGTGTAGTTTTCAGAGATCAATCAAGATCAGCATGTCCAATATCATTCCACTTAGAAAACTCAGAATAAACCTATATCAGAAGTTGAAGTATTGAAGGATAGGAAGAGCAAGAAAGACCAAGGAGGAGGGGAATATACAGGAGAGAATCGTATAAATGAAGTCCATAATATCAAATTAATTCTTTTATAATTGCATCTCTCCTAACTTTTAGAATTTTGATAATTGAGCATGGCAAGCTGCGATCATTTCACCTCAAAAACTTGTTCATATGTTCGGAGTTAAGAGTTACTGGAAGATCACAATGGTGACTAGAAAGCAATAGAATAATCAACCACCCAATCTTATCAAATTCGTTACTGTGACTTGCTTCAATACATGTTAATTTCTTCCAATCCTAATTCCCAACAGCCAAATAATCTCAACTTCAACACATAAGAGTACTCCTAGTAAGTTCCAACTCTCTTCATCATCAATTTATTTTTTCATGTTCATATATGTTCCTGTTAATTCTATATAGAATTAACAGGAACATGTATGAATTCTATATAGTAAGGAGATCAAGGAAGGTACTTCTTCCTTGTATAGCTTCTAAATTCCATTTTTGTTCTCAATTCGAATTTAATTAACTTTTTTTTTTGTTCGAATTATGTAGTAAAGGATTGTCTAACTTGAATTTGTTTGTTTGGTTTAACTAATTTTGCAAATGACTGTAAGATACCTTGATTTTGCATTCGCTTTTTATCATCTGATTTATTGTAATTTACTGTTTTCTGTTTATGGAAGTGGTGTTGTTTGCCTTCATTCTGATTTATGAATGTAATTTAAGCTTTTATGTATTTTAATGGGATGAGATTTTGCATTCAATTTACTGGAATGACAAGGTAGATTGTCATAGAATATTCCATTAAACAAGATAAACCAAGTGGGATTGTCATAGAATATTCCATTGTACTATTATACTGCTTAGGTTCTTTTCTCATGTGTGTGTGTGTGTATATATATATATATATATGTAAAAGCCAACTGATCTTCTTGACCTTTCATGTATTAGATAGAAACAATTCAGCTTTCTGTAATCGAAGTGAAAGTCATAGATGCTTGGATCATGTGTTTTCTTAAATGAAGATACCATATTCTGTTTCTCCATGACAAAGAAAGGTAGATAGAAAATTAAGGTGCAACCCACATGTCAACTGCATGCAGTATTCTTTTTGTAGGTAGCAGAAATAAGTCAAGATCTAAGACCTGGAGGCGTCTTTGTTGCTACCACCTTTGTTCTTGACATTTTCTATCCTGCCCTTCCATTTTTAAGAGTGATCAAACAGGTATGTAACTTCAAACTTGGAACTCCATTGACATTAATGTTTTGGCTTAAGCCATTAGTTTCAAAACATATTATCTTCCTCGTTCAATTTTATAGTTGTTGATCATTGCGGGAAGTTTTTAACAATGGAAAACCTGGTTTGATGTAGAATTTTGGGCGAACAGCAAGTAGGCAAATCTTTTTATCCAAACAGGAATTAGAAGACCTTGCCAAACTTGTGGGCTTGTGAAGAATTTTGTGTTGTGAGTTTATATATTTCCATATCAGAATGCATGATCATGTGAAGGGACTATTTCTCTGATTCTGCAGGAATGGTCTACTTTCGCATATCATGTGGCTGCAGTTACCGGTGCTGGTGCTGCAGTTACTGGTGGGACTGTCATTGTAGAAGTTCCTCTTGTGCATTCCCCTATGACTAGTTTGAGGGGGATGTTAATGTATAAGCAATTATTTAGCAGTTACGCAAACAACTGTTAATTAAGTGAATTGTTCAGTGTGTTTCTAGAAGTTTTGTAGCTATATCTCAATGGCTAGTATCTAATTAGTTGTTATTAATCACTGGATGAGATCAATCTTGCTTGAGTATAAAACAATTTTGTATTCTGTAACAGTGGATAGGGGAAATTGAGTATGAAAGTTTCCATATGGCCAGCATCATCTGCCTCAGTTCCATGCTCTGAAGCAGAGGAGAAGTCAATATCAAAATCTAGATTTCTTAATCCCACATCCCTATCGGCCACCTACAGTAGTTTACGGTGGGGTTGGAGATCGTCATCTTCTTCTTCTTTGTCGAGCGCTACAGGAGATCCTCCTCTTATTTCGATCAACCTTTCTTTCTTTCTACTGCCCTCTATTTCCCTCTTTGAAATTATTCTGAAATCTCATCTGTTCTTTCAAAAAATGTAATCTGTTCATTTACCTGCCCACGTCAAAAAATCATGTCAAAACAATACATATTAACAGTTGTTGGCGTAACTCAGAGTCATTATCTGTTCTTTCAAGCCCTTGTCATGCATCAGTCACGCCAGAGTGTTGTTGCAGCAAGAAACGCTCTTCAAGTATGCACTTGCTTTTGTTCATGCAGCTTGATACTTATCAATAGTAGAGCTTAGAAGTTCCTCTTGTGCATTCTTTGCAGGGACATAATATTTATGATGGCAGCTGTCAACTGGACATTCAGTTCTCAATAGCGTGCATGTCCAAATGATAAATATGTGTAGACATATAAATGAATTTACAGGAATTAATGAACACAAACCTAGCTAGCTACTCCAAGAGATGATGAGCAGCTTTCGATTTGGAGTTGATACTAAGGCTTGTGGCAGAGAAAGGCAAAGACGGGTGAGAGAGAGGGGCTTAAGAAGGAAACCAGTGGGAGGGCTGCAAGGGGTTGTGATGTGATTTAATTTGAATATTTTCTTCCATGTAGGAATATATGGCCTGCTTTTTTCAACAAATGGGTTAAAGAATTTGAAGGATTCATCAATGATATAGAACACAGATAGAATGGAATACACAACTGGCAGCAGTTTGGCATTTGTGCAAGTAAGGATATGTTCTACAGGACTTAAATATATATTTATATATGTGTGCCTCTAAGCCATAAGCCACCAGGTTTCCTATAACATACAAGATATATATATATATATATATATCTTTTAAGACTAAGGTTGACCTTTTCTGTTTGCTTATTCATCTTAACTCTCAGCTACCACCGATCTTCATATCAAGTTTCCGCTGTGTTTTTGCAGATAATTGGCAAGCTTTGTGATGACAATGAAACACTCCATTTTCGTAACATATGCACTATGTGGACTAAAGATAAGGCATTGTATATTCATACACAATTCATTAATCATTTATGTTGAAAGATAACCGGCAGTGAAGCTAAATTTTCTACCCAGATATTGTCTTGGGAGGTGTTTGGTGCCTCTGGATCCGTGGAGCACAGTAGCTGCATAAAATATGGAACATCAAAGGCGATTTTCATGCTGCTTGAAGATTCTGTTGTTATTTGTAGATGTTACATAGAATTAATTTGGAGTAACGCTAGTTGGCCTGAACAAATTTTAATTTATTTAATAATTTAGCTATTTGTGTATATTTAGATCTTTTTGTAAAAGTAAAAATTATGTGTGTCATTATTGTTATCAATATATAAATTATTACAAAAGAAATT
>JAJIYU010021511.1:0-10019 GCA_030144865.1 Tinospora cordifolia | reverse complement strand
CATAATAGGAGCAGATATCAATGCCTTTTTCAACGTATTGAAGGCTTCAATACATTCACCAGTAAACTTAAATTCAGCTTCTTTTTCAAGCAGCTTACATAATGGCTGAGTAATTTGGGAAAATTTTTTAATGAACCTCCGATAAAAACCTATGTGCCCTAAGAAGCTGCGTACTTCTCTCACAGATGCTGGAGGTGCTAGCTCTCAATGGCTTGAATCTTTGCTTTATCAACCTCAAGGCCATTAACAGAGACTTTATGCCCTAAGAAAATTCCTTCCCGAACCATAAAATGACATTTCTCCCAGTTTAGAACCAGATTCTTTTCTTCACAACGGGAGAAAACTTTGTCCAAATTAGTCAAGCATTCCTTGAAAGTTACACCAAAACACTGAAAAATCATCCATAAACACCTCCATAATGTCTTCAGTCATGTTTGAAAATATGGCCATCATACATCTCTGAAAAGTAGCTGCGCATTGCACAACCCAAACGACATCCTTCAAAAAGCATATGTCCCATAAGGACATGTGAAGGTCGTCTTCTCTTGATCCTCGGGTGCAATAACTATTTGATTGTATCCGGAATACCCATCCAAGAAGCAATAAAAATCATACCCAGCTATCCGATCTAGCATTTGATCAACAAACGATAATGGAAAATGGTCTTTGCGAGTGGCTTTGTTTAGCTTCCTATAATCAATACACGCTCGCCATCCTGTGGTTGTTCTTGAAGCAACTGTTTCTCCTTTTTCATTTGTGAAGTTATGCCCCCTTTCTTTGGAACCACATGAATAGGGCTTAGACATGATGAATCTGAAATCGCATAGATAATTCCTGCTTTTAACCACTTCATCACTTCCTTCATGACTACCTCTTTCATGGTAGGATTAAGTCTTCTTTGATGCTCAACTGTAGGCTTTTGGGGTTCTTCCATTAATATCTTATGCATGCAAACAGCTGGACTTATCCCTTTTATATCTTCTATAGTCCATCCAATAGCTTGTTTGTGATTTCTCAACACTTGCAGCAGCTCTTCTTCTTGGACAAGTGTCAATGAGGAAGAAATGATGACTAGAAACATTTGTTTCTCATCTAAATGAACATACTTTAAATGCTCAGGTAGTGGCTTCAATTTAACAGTTCTAACAGCCTCTTAAACCTCCTCAACATGATCTTCTTCAGAAAGTGATGCTTCAACACTGTTTGGTTTTGAAGGACATGCTTCTAATGCCAACAAAATCAACTTCTCATCTTCAGTAACAGCTGTTGGATAAGTAAGTGCACGAGATATACATCCAACCCATTCGTCTTGAGAACTCTACTCATTCACAACTTCTACCACACAAGAGTTTATTACCTCTATTCTGTTGCATTCATGAGATTCATTCGGGTAGTGTATTGCTTTATAGAGATTGAAAACTACCTTTTCTTCATTTACCCGCAACGTTAGTTCTCCCTTATGGACATCAATGAGTGCATGACCTGTGGCTAAGAATGGTCTTCCAAGAATCAACGGTATTTCACAGTCTTTTTCCATATCCAAAACCACGAAGTCAACTGGGAATATAAATTTTTCTACCTTTACCAACACATCTTCGATGACACCCCTCGGGTATGTTAAAGATTTGTCCGCCAGCTGAAGAGTGATGGTAGTTGGTTTGATTTCAGACAATCCCAATCTCTTGCATACTGACAAAGGCATGAGATTTATGCTAGCTCCCAGATCACACAATGCCTTCTCAAACATTTTAGCCCCTATGTTGTATGGTATAGTTAAACTTCCAAGATTTTTCACTTTTTTAGGAAGCTTTCTTTGAGGAATTGCACTACACTCTTCAGTTAATTTCACAGTTTCAAAATCCTCCAACTTCCTTTTCTTTGATATAATCTCCTTCATAAACTTTGCATAGTTGGGCATTTGCTGTAGAGCCTCAGCAAAAGGAATGTTAATATGAATTTTCTTAAACATTTCCAGAAATTTAGAGATCCAACTTTTTCTTTTGAAACCTTTGTGGAAAAGGTAATGATATAAGCTCTAATGTTTCTCCAGCTTGACTAGCATTAGGCCCATCCTTCCCTTGTGATTTTGAGCTCTCACTTTCTTGAACAGCTGGTGGTTTGGAGACATTCTCCTCATAAGAAACAACTTCTTTACCCTTTTTAGATGATCGAGCTGGATAAGGAGGACTTGTTATTTCTTTCCCACTTCGAGTAACTACTGCTTTGCAACTTTATTTTGGGTTGACCTGAGTGTCACTTGGAAAACAATTTCTTTGCTGATTTGACACTATTTGGGCTAGTTGTCCAACTTGAGTTTCCAAACACTTTACAGTTGCATTCATATTCCCCATTTGTATTTACATGCCTGAAACTCTGTTATCATTCTTATCTACTCTTCCCGTCAACTCCTTGAAAAACTTTGACTGCATGTTTATCATTTCATCAAGCTTGTCCTCTAAAGATGGCTTCTTGTATTGCAAAAGTTGTTGTGGTACAAATCCTGGTGGTACTTGAGCATTCCTGTTGTTTGCATATGAAAAATTCTCTTGGTTTCGCACTCCAGGATGATAGTAATTGGGAACATTGTACCCCCCAACTTGTCCTTGGTAACCATTGAACTTATTTATAGCATGCATCTGTTCAATGGAAGCTTCTCCAGAATATGATGCCTTCCCCGCATCCATAATGGACTGCACTTGCTGAATATGTTGGCTCTGAAACTGTCCACCATTATTCTTCTCTTCTACCAAATTCAGTCTATGAGTCATTGCCGCTATTTGAGCATGCAATGCACTGATGTCATCAACTTCATGAATACCAACTCTTTTGATTGTCCTTCTTTCTGTGCCATGACCATAAGCATTTGCTGCCATGTCTTCAATCAATTGCGTGGCATCCGTAGTAGACTTCCCCATTAAAGAACCTCCAGCTGCAAAATCTACTAGAGCTCTTGTTGGTGGTGTAAGTCCACTATAAAACATTTGAATTTGGAGCCAAGGAAGGTATCCATGCTGTGGACATCGCCTCAATAAATCTTTAAATCTCTCCCACGCTTCATGCAATGATTCAAATTCTGATTGCTTAAATGAACTGATCTCACCCCGCAATTGATGTACCTTTGCAGGTGTGAAATACTTTTGCAGAAATTTCTGGCCTATTTCTTCCCAAGTAGTGATACTACCCGGAAGCAAAGTTTGCAACCAACTTCGAGCTTTGTTTCTTAGAGAGAAAGGAAACAACCTCAATCTCAGCTGATCTTCTGTTACTCCATTCTTCTTAACAGTGTCGCATATCTCCATAAATGAATTGAGATGAGCCATAGGATCTTCAAGTGCTGAACCTCCAAATTGTTGTTGTTGCACCATGGTGATTAAAGATGGCTTCAACTCAAAATTATTTGCATTGATAGGAGTCATCGCTATGCCTGAGTAATTATTGTTCAAGACTGGTTTGAAGAAATCTCTCAATGGTGCCTCACGATGCTGTTCATCTCTGTTATTTCCCACACTGGAGCATCCACTATCAGACATTGTTGTTGTTCGCCTTTGAACTTCTTATCTGATTTGATTAATAGTTTTTCAGCAAATCTGGATCGTCAGAATCAACCAGACGTTTACTCATGCAAATCTGAAACTCAACAAACACACAGATCAAGTGAATTCCTTGCAATCTTTACAAAATTATTCAGTTAAAAAGCAATAATGAAATAAAATACTGTCTTGACTAAGACCAGACCAAATTCACCTGGTTCTAACAACACTAACACCGTATTTTTCCCCGGCAATGGCGCCAAAAACTTGTTGATCATCCTGCAAGTGAATAGGATCGTAGTAGTAATACCGGTGAGACCAGATATCATCCTCAGGGAAAAAGTACTTGTTTGTGTAAGTTAAATCCCAATCTAGCGTTGGTTTTAGTTTTATCAAGACGTTCAATTCAGTTTGATAAGCAATTGTGTATACTGAACTCAAATTTCTTAAAAACAGTAAAACTGAAAATAAATTGACTCGGTGACAATATGTAGAAAGACTGTTTGGGTTAGTAAACTCCTTTGTATGCTCTGTAACTTAATTTAAGATTATGATATACTAACACTTTGATTATTGCACTTGTAATTAGGGCCCTATCCCTAGGTGTTCTAATCATTCACTGATATATTTCTCGATACCCGCTTTCGAGGTGTTCAATCAACAATACAATGGGTTTAAATAACGATTCCTATGTTATATCTCATAGATCCAGTCACAACCTTCCGATCAATGACCTGATCTAGATCTTTACTGCTATAACCTCTCACCAAACCTCTCTCCCGAGATGATTCGATGATCTTGGATTCTTTACGCCTATAGCCAGTAAGCATAAAACATTAAGCATTAACAAATAAAGTAAAGTGCAAATAAATCATTGAAAATGATGAAAATCACAGTGCATACATTGGTGTCTACTACTCGAAAAGTAAAATGAAATAGCTAGACATGGAAGAAAGATTCATCACATAAAGAAAAGAAAAGAAATCATTCATACTCTAATTGACAATGAAAAACTCCTTTAACTTCTTCACAAGACTCAATTTCTTCAGCCACCTTCGTTTCTTTCCTAATTTGGTATCCCCCTTCTGTTAATCACACTTTTCCTTTTATACTCGCACTCAATTAACCCTAAAAATCACGATATTCGTGCAATTTAAGTGAGGGACCATGGTCCATGATCGTGGTCAGTGCTTCTATGCAAAAACCCAGAAAATCTGCTCAATCTGTGGACCGCGGTCTGCCTGTCTCTGTGCAAAACCTGTTCTGGTTACCGCGGTCAGTGTATTATGGACCATGGTCTCCAGAACGTTGTGTGCAGATCATGTTCTGGTGACCGCGATCACCAGGTTATGGACCGCGGTCTCCAGTAAATTGTGTACTGATTTGGCTCGTCTTTTGCTATTGCGGTCTTCAGTTGATGGACCGCGGTCTTCTGGTGTTCTTCTCATGATTTTCCTTCCTAAATCGCCTCCTTCTGCTCACTACTTCAATCTAGGTCCTGCAACACACTTAAGTTCTTTCCCAGACATCATTTCTCATAACAGAATAACAAAACTCATCAAAACAAGGTTTAAAAGCCATTAAACAATGCAATTCTCTGACTACATGCAATTATAGCTAATTTATGCAATTTTAACTTCTATTCTACTTTATTTCTTCTAAAATGCAACCTTTTACCTATTCTAATGTTAGTTTGCTACGCAACTAACAGCTGGGAACCTTGCTATGTTAGCTTGATTGTATGATTGTGTGATATCTATGTTTTACTGTTTATTTTCTTTAAAACCAAACCCAGTACCCATGCTTGAAAGGAACCTAGAAGAAAAACTTCTAGGCCAATGAACAAATCGAGAACTTAGAAACTGAATCTAGAGTCATGATAGTATGAATGACAAGCTAGGAATAGTTCAAGGAGGTTTTCTATGAAAGTTTTCCTGTAGACGACATTGTGGAAGATGCAAGAGGACTTTGTTAGGTTGAATCAGAAGGACTTGACTGTAACTGAGTACAAGAGAAGGTTTACTGAATTGGATAAGTTGTCTTGGGAGTTGATCCAAGAAGAAAGAATGAAAGCTAATTGGTTTGCTCGGGTCTCAAGATTGAGATTGAAAAAGTGATTATGACTCTAAGCCTAAAGACATATAGGTATCCTAGAGAATGAACTCAACTTAAAACAGAGGTTGAGAGGAAAGAACAAGAAACCTAGTAATGAAATAGAGAACCTAGAGGCCCAGAAATAGGGCCAAAATAATGATGAACTAAAAGAACATGTGAGGAAGCAGGGACTGTGTTGTGTATAGGTAGAAGGGTAATGTAGTAAGAAACTGCTCAGCTACGCCTACATAGGCTCCTCAACCACTGAACTCTTAGGGAAGAGGTTAGATTGATCGTTCTAAGGGCAGACAACAACAACAAAATGCCAACTAAGGGCAAAATCAGGGGTCGTGGGTAGAACCAAGCTAGAGTGTTTGCTGTTGAAGCTCAAATGATCAAGACCTACCCTAGAGACCCTAATATAAAAAAATATTAGAAGAACTTGATTAGCCCTTTATTTAAAATTAATATATGTTAGCATTTATGAATTTTAAGCTTTGATGAGGTTTTGTACCTATTCTTTTCAATAAATGAAATTTATTCCCTTAACAATCCTTTGTTGTTACAATTTGGACGTTCAAAATAAAAACTATGGGAATATAAAGTGTTAGTAATAACTCGAGGCCTGTCGTGTGGTCGAGTCCACTAACACAGAGGTGGGGTATGATTAAAAAAAAAACTTTGACCTTCAAATAGATTGAGAATTTTAGGCTGGGTATGACCCTAAATGAAAAACGAGCCTATCTCTATAGCATGTCTTACCCACCAGATCTTTTCCAATAAGATTAGGGGTGAACAAAGGCAAGACGACTAGCTCACAAGCCTAACAAAAGAAATTGAATAAGATAAGCATACTGACCTTATGTTAGATGCTGAGGATACCTTAAGACTTAGGAAGAAAACACTGTAAGGGTAATTGCGGATCATCTCACTAAAGTGGCTAATTTTTGCCAACCAAATCCAGATCAAGTCTATAAGTTTGAGAGAGTTACCTAGACACTAGAGGCTATGTTGAGAACTTATTTCCTATATATTGAAGGAAATGGGAGAAAGTACGAACCTGACCCCTCTCACATCATCCACAAGGAGGAAGTGAATATTCAAGATGATGTTACTTATGAGGTGACAATGGCCAGAATCCTCGACCATAAAGTATAGAGTCTGAGAATGAAGGATATCCTCTTAGTGAAGGTATCGTGGAAACATTACGAGGTGGAAAAAGCTACTTGGAAACTCGAATGCAAGATGATGACTAAGTATCCACAGTAATTCATTAGAAATCCTCAGTTATGTACAAATTTCGAGGACAAATATTTTTTAAGGAGGGTAAGTTCTAATACCTTGAAAACTCTGTATTGAATTGAATTAAATTTAAGATCAATTCAGTGAAATTGGGTGCAAAATGAAACCACGTAATTTCAGGGCTTAATTTGGCAGGTTTTCTGAAGTCTCATTCGGTGACCTTTAAGGACCCAAAACAACTTTAAATGAAGTATGGTGACATCAACCAACTAATGGGACAACATATCCAAAAAATAGAACAATTGGTCAAGGTTAAGGTTTTCATTTGCCAAACACCCTTTGGGGGGTCCAAATTAGAAAGAATTTTCATTTAGCGTACTTCAGCAAATTGAAATAACTCGAAATGAAACGAAATTACATGAACTAACAAAATTAATGATATATCTAAAAATCAAAACAATTGGCCAAGATTTGAATTTTCATTACCTAGTGACCTCAGTGTGTCGTGAATAAGGAAAGTTTTTAAAGGAAAATCACCTAGGGGTAAACCATACTTTAAAATGTGCATTACGTTCATGTGATTCCAAAAATATAGGATATAAGTCATAATTCGATGTAAATAAGGAGATATTAATTTGTATTTGATTTTTGTGAACCCATGAAGTCATGGCCACCCCCACTTGATTGTGTACACCCACACCCACTTAAGCCAAAATCGGCCCAACCACATACATGTGTGTGTACACACATGTGAGCAACCATAGTTAGATAGTGTCTTGGAACCAAGATGAGTATCTTTGACTATTATATGGTGTCCTATCAAATTTGATATTGTACACCCAAGCTTGATGTCCAAGAAATAAGGTAATGGGAAAATATTCTTTGTGTGTTTGTGTGATGAGCAAGCAAAGAAACCAAAAAGGAAAGTTGTCATGAGCACATACAGGACATCCCATTTAAATTAGAATATGATTTAAACCACTTTTGTGTTCACACGGTTAGGAAACAACATTGTACTCATATTTTTTTAATTAGAAAGCCATAGTGGTCCTACTTGCCAACCATGAGCACACTTGCCCTCTTTATGCAAAACATCCCCTTATGAGTTTGGAAACATGCCAAAACGTAATAAGTTGTCCTAATTTCCCTATATGCCCTGCTTGTGCTCATGAACACATATAAATACCCCCTCTTGCTCACATTCATCTCATCCCAAAGCAAAGAGTTGACACTTCCCTCTTTGATTGTTCTTGCCTTCTTCTCGGCACTCCTTCTCACTCTCTTTTCTTTCTTGTGTGATAAATTCTTGTTTTAGTATTTTAGAAAGTTTTTGAAGTAGTTTTGGTGGTGATTAGAAGTTCTTGAAGTTCTAAAAGTGGTCAATAAGGGGAACCTCTGTCGGATTCTACAAAGAAACTCGGATTAAGGTAGAGGGGATTTCTTGAACTTCTACTTTGCTATTCCAAATTTCTAGCATGCTCAAGCTTGTTTCAATTCTAGTTTTCATTATGTTTTATTTTAGGTTCAGCATGTTTAATCATATTTTAATTTTAGTTTATCATGTTTTTATGTTTTAATCACTCATGAGAGCATCTCATGCTTAGAATCCATGTTTAGGATTTAATTAGATGTTTCAAGCATGCTATGTAATGTTTACATGTGTTCTTAGTTGTTTAAAATTTTGATATTTATATTTTGAATTTCTTTTATGATTATGTATTTTTAAATATAAGAAATTGAGGATAAGAACCACGCGCTGTCATAGTGACCCATATGGGTGCTATGAGTGTTCTTAACAACACATGCTTGGAGTGTGTGGTTACGAGGCGCAACTAAGGAGTACTTGGAATGTGACATCCAATGAAAAGTGAGAAAGATATGTCTTTCTACCCTAAAGAGGGGTATCTAAATTAAGAACATCAAGGGAGTAAAACCCCTTTAAGTCTTAACGACTACTACAACCAAAAAGTTGTTTAAATCACTTAATGCATGAAAGTGTTTCAATTTGGATGTGGTATTGATTTAAAATAGTAATTCAGTTGTTTAATCAATGATCCACTGGGTTATATGCTCACCCTTTCCTTTAATTTTTTAGAAAATTGAAATGCATGATCAAGCTTGCTAAGGAATTATAAAGTTTATTTTTAGAAAGTTTCTATGTGAGGGCATATTGCTCAAATTTTGAATTAAGATTTCTGCTAAAATTTTGTTTTAAATTTTAGAGTTCCATACTCTTTTTTTTATTATATGAATTCAATAATGTATTTCTTTATTTTATTTTGAATAAACAAAGAGTTTGAAGTTTTCTTTTATTCACTTTTATTATCTTGTTAAAAATTAAACTTAATAGGAGTGCATTTTTGAGTATTTCAATAAGTGTTATAATAAAGGAATTGAGATGTAAGTTGTGTACTTGTAAATGTAACATAGGACAACCTGCATTGTGGTTGAGCTTAAACTTGTCTCTAGGGGGCTTGGGGTGTTACATTTCTCCAAATTTTCAACTTCAATAGTGTCCAACATCACCTTTTCTTAGTCATCTTTGCCTCAAATGGATAAGAACCTTGACTAGTGGCTTGTGCAACATTGTAGATGGGATTCAGAACTTTCCAACGAGCCCAAGATCATAGAAAATAGATTCAAAACGAGGGAGAAACAAATTGTTGAAGATGGGTTGTAGCAATTGGAAATGGAGTTTGCTCAAGAGTTGAAGTTTTGTTGCATACTGAGGTGTCTTTACAAGGCAAAAAGGAGTGCCATATGGCCATCCACGTAGCTCATGAGCTACCATGAAAGGTGTCTTTTTGTCTCCATATATTGGCTTGGTCAGGAGGGCGGTTGAATTGGCAAAACCATGGCTCAAAACCATAAGTTTTGCTAGTTTCTCAGATAAAAATGGTTGAAATTTGCCGAAAATTCGATAAAAAACAAAGGAAAAGAAGGAGATGGGCGCATGGGCTGGCCCACGCCCAGTCCAAAAATTGTGCGAGCCGTTGGCCCATGCACCATGCGCCTGGGTGTGGGCCGGGCTTGCATTGGAAGCCCGAACTACATGGGCCGAGCTTGTGCGACCGAAAATCCCAAATTTTCTTTTAATTTTCTCTCTTGGTATACACACAAACACACACACACACACACATATATATATATATA
>JAJIYU010021510.1:0-10015 GCA_030144865.1 Tinospora cordifolia | reverse complement strand
CATATTCCTTCTAATCATGCCTCCAACACCTAATCCTCCCTTATTTATGTCTTGACTAACCTGTTCCCATCTTACCATGTTTTGCCCCTTTTCTGAATCTTCATTTTTCCATAGAAAGTCACGCATAAGCTTCTCTATATGGCCTGCCACTGTTTTTGGCATCCTGAACACTGATAAGAAGTATGTTGGTAATGCCTCCAAAACAGTTTTCAACAATAATAATCTTCCTCCTCTTGATAAATAACTTTTCTTCTACCCTACTATTCTCCTTTTTATTGTTTGGATCATTGGGTCCCAAAAACTGATTCTGTAAGGATTACCTCCCATCAGCAAACCTAGGTATTTGATTGGCCATGACCCTTGGGAAACTTGTAACCTTTCAGCTGTATTGGCCACCATAGCTGTTGAAACATTTAAGCCTATCAGTTGGCTTTTTCCCCCGTTTATTCTCATGCCAGTTAAAAAGTCGAAAGCCATAATTACTTTCCTTACCACTTCCACCTGTTCCTTCTTGTTGGGCACAAACAGAATGCAGTCATCCGCAAACAACAGATGGGTGAGCTTAATTTTGTTCTTCCCCACTTCTACTCCTTCCATTCTCCCCACTTGCACAGCTTTTTGAATGATTCTGGTAAGGGTATCTGCTAACAAAGTGAACAAGAAGGGAGATAAAGGATCTCTCTGTCTCAAACCTCGATGACCATTGAACTTTCCTCTTGGACGACCATTAATAAAGATAGAATAATTAGTTGTTTGCATGCACGCCTGAATCCACTTTCGCCATCTGCCACCAAAACCTTTTTGCTGTAGAACCGAGTCTAAATAACTCCATCTTACCGAATCATAAGCCTTGGCTAGGTCTACCTTCAGAACAAACCCCTCCTTTCCTTTTGTTCTTTGGTCTTCCACAACTTCATTAGCAATCAGAATTGCTTCCGTTATCTGTCTATTCTCAACGAAGGCAAACTGATGTTCACTTACTGTTTCAGGAAGAACCTTTCGCAACCTATTTGCCAAGGTTTTGGCAATAATTTTGTAAAGGCTGGTTGTTAGGCTAATCGATCTGAAATCTTCCACCTTCATAGAGTTTGTCTTTTTAGGAATTAGACAAATATAAGTTTCATTTACCTTTCGATTCACCACTGCATCATTGTGGAATTCTTCAAACTCTCTTTTCAGCCATTGACTTTTGTCTAGAGAAATCTGCTACCAATCCAACCCCTCCACCTTCCATTTCTCCTTAACTGGTTCCATGACCATCTCAGAAAAGTAATTGATGATTAAATTCTGGATATCCTCTTCTTTATCAATCAAACTGTCATCTCTGTCCTCCATTTTTGAAATTACAGCTCTAGATTTCCTTATAGAAAGAATTATGTGGAAGAATTTTGAATTAACATCCCCTTCTTTAGCCCATTTAAGTTTTGCTTTTTGTCTGCAGGCCCTCTCATGTCTACATTCCAAAACATGAATCCCCTCCACTATTTTCCTTCGGTCTTCCAGAAGCTACTCTCCTTCCTCTCTTTCCAATCTTCTATCTAGGATCTTAAGGTTCTCTTTCAGAGCTAATTCCTTAACTTTATCCTCCTCCATCTGCTCCCTCCTCTCCTTCCTCTCTTTCCAATCTTCTATCTAGGATCTTAAGGTTCTCTTTCAGAGCTAATTCCTTAACTTTATCCTCCTCCATCTGCTCCCTCGCCCACTCCTTTAACTTCCCCTTCAAATTCTGCAGCTTTTGCATAATTTTATATCCTTCCCATCCTTGGCTCTGAAAGTTTACCCATTCTGAAGTTATCATTTGTATGCATTTGGATTGCTTGAGCCATTCATTGTTAAATCGAAAAGGACCAGGACCCCATTTTGTTTGATCAGTGTCTAACATGATTGGCCAATGATCTGATGTTGTACGCTGTAATCCCCAGACATGTTGTTGCTGGAATTTCTCCCCTCACTCCTGATTGCATAGAAATCTATCCAGCTTATACATGGCAGGGCTACTTCTATCCAACTTTAGATTTCTCATTTTTGGTTCACTGAACTGCATATCCCTTATCCATTCATCGAACATTTTCATAGAGGCCGACATATGTTGATTATTCTTCTTCTCTTCCATGCTTCTATTCATATTAAAATCTCTTCCTATGCACAAAGGTCCTTTGACAGAGGTCGAAAGAACAGCTTTTTCAATCAGACAATCCTCTTTCCCCTGGAGGTCACAAGAGCTGTAGACATTTGTAAACCACCAACAGCCCTGATCACCATCCTCAACTCTGATAGATATGGAATGAGACCCCACTTTGCTGTCCACCACACGAAATTTCCGAGTATCCCACATGATCACCATCCCCCCAAATTTGCCTTCAGTTGGTTTCGTCAGCCACTCTACAAACCTGTTCTTCCATATTTGTCCAACAGTCTTGCGATCTAACTCCATTCTCTTAGTTTCTTGAATGGCTATTAAATCTGCTTGGGCTGCTGCAATGGTTCTCTTGATCGATCTTCTCTTGTCCTCCCTCCCACACCCTCTTATATTCCAACTGAGAATCTTCATAATAACCGAAAGTTCCCCACTTGAAAGTGACCCCCTCATGCTTCCACCAACTGGGTGTTGATCGATAACAGGAAATCACGGACCCTCTCGTACTCCGTCATCTGAGCCTCCTCGTCCCAACCATTTTGTCCCTGATTGCTTATCATCTGTTGTTCCCCTTCAGATATATCTCGAACTCTTTTCCTGTTGTCATCCTCTTGTTCTCTACTTCTTGTCCATAATATCTCGTTGTTCCTCTGAGATTCTTCCGACTCACTAGAAAGGAGAGGGAGAGTTGGAGCAAGATAGGGATTGCGTACCTGTTCATAGTCTGTTTCTTCATGATGTTCGGTCTTGCTCCCTGGCCCCGTCCCAACTTCTGTGTACTCCACATCCGTGTTTTGCGTTTCCAAGACTCTTTCCGACTCTCCCTGGTCATCTTCTTCATCATGTTCCGGAATCGATTTCATATCCGACTCCGCGGGACTCCAATTCTCCTCCTTGTTTAGCCCAGTGTACCATTGCACTGGCCCATTTCTTATTTTCTTCGTTACTCCTTCGTCTATAGACTTTTAGACTGGATTGTGTTTTTTCTTGCCGATCCACCAACCTTTTATCCCTCCATCTGCGGGTCAGGCTTCCTTCACTGGGCCCACTTGTGTGTTCCGGATTTACTAAATCTCTATGGGGCAAAACACTCGGGCTTCAGTTGCTTCTTGACCCGATCCGCTTCTCCTGAGATTCCAGACACCCCCGATCCACCCGTTTTCCTTTCCCCTTGACCCGGTTGGGCCCACCTCTGTCTTCCGTAAGAACATCAGGGATTGTTGTCTGTTCCCTGTTGGTTCGCCGAACTTTCAAACCTGCTCCTTCGCCTGACATCGTCTTCCGTTCAGACTCTCTTGTCCCCCAGTCTTCCTCGAGATTCTCGTCATCGTCCTCTGAGCTTGACAGCACAATCTCGTCGTTCCTCCGACCGGCGTACCGCCACTCCTTTAGCAGCATGATATCCGTTGAATATTTTTTGGTGAATTGGTCGATGATCTGCTGCCGGAGTTCCGTTATCTCAGCTCCCCAATTTCTTTCGACTTCCACCAGACGGAGCTCCTGTATACCGTCATCGTCATATATCTCGAACTCCTTCGGGAGGAATCTGGAATCATGGCCTCTTAGTCGCAAGAATGCCATTTCCATGGATTCTGCCAAGCTGATTATACTTGCTATGTCCAGCAATCCGCCACACATCTCCCCGATTTTATCAAAATTATGAACATGTCATTTATCCGGACTTATGCCTTCAATTCCCACCCAACTGTTTCTGCAAGCTACCTTGGCTCTTCCAATCTCCCACTCTTTGTTCCATTCTTCAAAATAGAAACCCCCGATCGTCGTGTTCAGTTTTTTCGCTTGTATATTCCAAATCTCCTCCCTGTCATAGCAGTGAAACATGGCCCTGGCTACATCTAAGCGTCTAATATGTATTTCCCGTTTAAGCATTCGTTGGATGGATAACTCTATTGTCCTCCACGACGTCTCATCCGTTGTTCGAATGATCAGGAAGTCCTTACCTTCATCATTCCTCCTATTTCCACTTCTCCTCAGCCGTCCTTGCCCCTCTTCCGTGCGTTCCCACTTTCATTTGTTGCATTTCCTTTCCTCTATTGCCTTCCTTTCTTCCTCCCTGGTGTAGCTTCTTGGTCTTTCTACTTCCATTTCCTTCATTCTTGCCTTCGTGAGCTTAACATCTTCTTCTCTAATCACCATATCCAGGGCCTTCCATAAATTCCTCCAGGCTTCAGTGTTTCTCTCTTCCAGGATGACTATGTTTTCAACCTGGCCCTTCACCATTTTTGTCAGCTTAAGGAACCTTCCTCTTTCGTTTACTAGCACCTCCATGAGTAAATTGTAACCTGTTCCTCTGAACACCCCGGTTCTTGGTTTTGGCTTTCCGTCTAGTAACTCTGTCTTCACCTTCGTCTTTATCCACTGTATCGCTTCCCTTGACAGGACGATTTGAAAATGTCACGTCCTATTGACTTCCTGTAGTATAATGTCCTCCGAGTCATTCGTAAAGCATACCGAGAAGTATTTATACTTCGTTGGAAAAGATACATACGACCATTCCCCGTTTGATGACCTTAAAACCTCGTTTGACGACCTTACAGCCTTTCCGTTGGTGTCCCCACCCTTCATTAAAACTTTTAAATATTCCTTCCTTTTATGGTAATTGGTTACTCCCTCTTCCGGTGCACACTCCGTTTTGTATTGTGGATTCCTTCTCCGCTTACGTGTCACTAGTATCCATTCCTTGTCATCTTTTGTTTCTTTGTTTCGCCGTGTTAATGCCTGTTTCCACGACTGTTTCATTCCATAATGTCCATCAGTTTCGTATCTCCTTTGACCACCTTTGTCGTTCCGGTGTTTCTTGTCTTCTCGTCCATGTCCCGTTGAGATACTCCTCTCCTTCCTTCGTGTAAGGTGGTCGTCCCTTTGTGAGGTAATCGTCCGTACATCTTTTTCGATTATCCATCCACCCTTGACATCTTGGGTTCTCCATTGTCCAGAGTTCTTTGTCCTTCCTCGCTCTTCACTTAGTAGTTAGTACCATGATATCTCTATAATTCATTTAAGCCTTAACCCTTAGATTCCAATGAAGTCTAATGAAATCAATTAACTCTAGATTAACAAGTACATCTCTACAACAGTTTTCAGTGCTTTTTTGATAGATAACAAACCAAATTTCACTTCCATTTGTTCTAAAACAGAAGAAAAAAAAAAACAAGCATTCTCAAACTCATGCAATACTCTGATAACCAGCTACTTCTCATAGACACCAATAAGAAAGCTTACAATATGATGGTGACGGTTGTGTTGACTCTATTGCAAACATACTTTACTTGAAATCACAGCCACCCTTCTTCTTTTGGCTACTGGAGGATTGATTCTATTCCATTTGTCTTAGATACAGGTGCAACACTTATTGTTGGAGAAAGCTCCAATAAAAGTTTATAAATTCTGACCATCACAAATTAACAAATCTATATATTCATGAGTAAAATCTTGGGAAATCAAGATTGTGAGAAAATGCTTACAATTATATTGTCAACGTAGACAGTTTGATCATTGGCCCAAAGAGTGTCATTGATCCATGGATTTCATCCTTTGTTAGCTCTGATGATATGATCAATGGTCTTAACTAGTGAAGTAATGGTTTACACAAGGAAGACGCAAATGAGAAGTAGAAATTGAGGGGAGCTAGGGCTATAAAACCTCTTCTTCAATTCCATCCTCTTCTTATAGGCAACTAGGACGTATTCTGCTTCTTTTCATCCTCTTGCTCCTTTTCTTCCTCTTTACCTATTTTTGTCAAGCAAACTAGTGCTAATTTTTTTTTTTGTTGGAGTTTTTTCTTTAATTTAAGGTTTCCTGTAGCATAGTAAAATGGGGTTATTTGGGTTTTTTATGATATTCTAACATGGCAATGTCTAGTTGCCATGTTATTTGAGAGTTGGATGCCACATAGGCTACGAAGCCCTAATTGCAACATACGAATTACTACAAAAATAAAAGATTGATAATTTATTGTAAAAATTGAAAGGTTGCAATTTTTTTGCCTAAAAGTGCAGATTTTAAAATTTTTCCACCTACTAGCACACGCAATGGAGCCATCAACAATCAAATGAAATCCAATCCATAAAACAAAATGATCTATGGACAACATCGTTAAAGTAAAGGTCATAATTTCGGAGGAATCGTCCAAAGCTCAACAACATCAACTTTTCCTCCAAACATTCTTTAACTCTGACAACTTTTGAGAACATTTTGACACCAAAAAAATATTTCCACCTTTTGTTCATCCCATGAACAATGCAATAGATCTTAGTAATGCAATAGAATAATAAGTCAAAATTCACTATCCAGCAATTGTATCATCAACCATTTTCTTTATTTTGTGCAAGGAACAACCAATCAATATTTCACCATCAAAGGTGTAGTACTACTTATGGTAAAAGGTGTAGTCATGCTTGTAGAATCGGTCCTTATATATCGTATTAAGGATCGAAATATAGTTGAAAGAAAAATAATCTCTATTTGATGGGGCTTACATTCGTGTCCCTTTCTTATTTATCTATATATAATCTTACATAATTTTTCTCATGATTCATATGGTAAATTTAAATCATGCTAATTGTATGTATGTATGTACAAGTACTGTTTTCAAGGCAACATCATTTTAAAGAGAAAATGCACAAAAGCCATGCTAATTGTATGTACAATTACTATTTTCAAGACAACATCACTTTAGGGAAAAAGTGCATGTGCGCCATGCTAGGCAAAGAGCGAGGGGTTGTAAAAATAGTTAACAAGTTTAAGAGGGCTATGGGAAAAGAAATACATAGCATTATCATAAAATTATTATTTGACAAGGAAATTAGTTAATTTAGCAGCATTTTAGTTGTTTATTTTAGTAATATTCAAATTATCTTATTTTAGTAAAATTATAATTTTAGATCTTAATAAATAATGGTTGTTCAAAACAAATTTACTAAGAAAGTAAATGTAGATAAAAATAAAAAAGAAAAGAAAATCAGATATCCACAAAATGCATAGAGAAAGAAGATGAGAAACAACCTTACCTCCTCATCTTTAATGTAAGGTTCAAACCATCCCCAGAGAGTCTTTGGCTCTGCAACATACCGCAGGTAGAGAAACCCAATCTGAAAAATTGTTCAAGGGGTCAGTGTACACATATCAAAAGCTCACATGCTCTGAAAACACATAAGTTGATCTGTCGTAAAGAGAAAAGAGCAAAAGATGCCCATTGCAACAAAAATAATAATAATAATAATGATGATAATGATGATGATGATGATGATGATGATGATGATGATGATGATAGCAACATTTTATAAATGAATTTATCCACTACCCAGTAATTCAAGAAATTGATGGAAATAAAGTATGTACAGAATCTTTATATCTGCACAAAGCCACAAACATGCCTGCAATGAATGATCTCAAAGCAGAATTAAAACAACAAAGAATCATTAGATTTTTATGACACAAAAAACTCTAATTTTATGACTGGAAAACCAAAGCACAGTGGAACCAATATAGTTCTTTAAAGTCAAGATGCGTTGTGCAGAACTAATAAGTTGCAACAGAATAATACCAAAACAAAATAAAAGACAAAGAAATAGTAAATAAGATACATACAGCTCTAATGTAAGGAGAATCAGGGTGCTTCAACAGCCCATGCATTTGCTTGACAGTGAGCTTCATTGTAAAAAACTTGTAAAGAAGACAAAATGCAGTGGAAGGGCCTCTACAATTCCCAGTCATCCAAGGCTCCACATGATCGACTTGATTATAGATCTCATCTATAACTTCATGGTAAGTCTTTAATCTATAGAGCTCTTTGAAATAGTCAGAAGAAAGAATGTTCATGCAAAGAACCTTCTCCAGCAAAGAATCAATAGGTTTCCCTGATGTTTGTATCTCCATAGCTCGAACACAAGCAAGCAAGCAAACCACAAACTGCAACTTGGATCAATTGAATCACATAAGATAAAGAAGTTAACAAAGATAGCTGCAGAGTCACCCTCCTAAAAGATAAAGGCAATCACAAGCTCCATATTTTCTCGTGTTCTATTAAGTGCAATAAAGACAACTGTAAACCACCAAAGGAATATGCATGTGAACCCTGTAGCAAAAGAAGAAATCAGTAAGTGTAAGTCATCTTCAGCACAGCCAATTGAGAAACAATTAGAAAAATATGTAACATCTTGTACAAGGTATGACTAAATCAAAACAAAGTAAGCAAAACCTGTCAACTGGCTGACTAAAGAATGCCCAAAAAGAACAAAGGAGAAGCTTCAGACATTGAGAAAAGCTTGGTCTGTAAGGGGCAAACAACATCAAGTTGTCACGTTGGCAACTTGGACAAAACTTACCCATTTTATCTTGCTTTAGTTTGACCTTGAATCAGTGATTACAAGTTGTCACCTTGGCAACTTTGGACGAAAATCACCAAAATGATAGTCAAGGCAAGTATAGCGGTGGTGTGCTTTATTTAAAACATCAAAGAGATGAAAAAGGAAAAAGTTTCGGGGTTTATTTGTAAATATATATTTTTTCACACAAAAACACAATTGCATCACGGATACGGAAAATCACAAATTCGCTATAAATCCTTGACTTTGGACCCTTTGGATTAGCCTATGTTCTTTGATGACTAAAGATTTAGGTAGTGTTTACTACCATTCCAACTAATCTGACAGCTCTAATTATCCAAGATTGTTGAAACTCCTTGAGTTGCAGCCCCTCATTCAATTTGAACCTCCTCCAGGCAACATCGTCAATTGAATTGATACTTGGCAAGCTCCAGTGCTTTTGGCGACACTATTTCCTTTTGTTTATTGTTTGAGATTTTTAACCCCTTCCAACAATAATTTAAAGACTTAGAATCCAACCTCCACTTCCTCTTTGCTCGAACATTTTCAAACTCGATTACTAAAAATCAATCCAATGTTCATTGGAGAGCTTTAGAGATAACATCCTTTTGAATCCTAGAACAATTGAAAAATCACCATCTATTTCTTTATACATCAAATGCCATATCAAATTCTTAGCCATTTTTTACGAACCAAAAATCCTTTTAAACCTTGGAGTATGTAAAAAATATATCAACACCTTCATTGAAACTCCTCTTTTTTACTTCATTTATGCTATTATGTACTTTTGAGCTTGTGAATTACAAATTAAAAATACTTCTAAATGCTCATTTTCCTTTCTATACAAAGTACAATCCCTATCTTTTTGTAATGTTTTCCAACAACCTTTTTATATCACCCTATGATTTAAGAAGGGTATTGTCTTGTGATAACATGTCCCAAAATTTGTAGAAGTTCGTTTAAGCACATGTTGGGTAAACCATGAGTAGCTTTATGCTTATAAAAGACTATTATTGTTAAAAACTCTAGTGTACTTTGTACAACCAAAGTAAAGAGTAGTTATTGTATTGTATACTTGAGACATTTCATCCAATAAAACACCAATGTCTACATCTTTCTCCATTTCATTAAATGAAACGTCGAGTTCCTCATCTTCCTTTTTTTTTTCTCCTCAGAGACCATGATATCCTTCCTTTACAATTCGACTAATCCATGGGGCCTTCATCCACCCACAAAGCCATGACTCGAGAAACCTAGGGGTGGCAATTTGTGATACAACACGATAATCCGACACAAACACGACACGAAGTTAACGGGTTTGGGTTTAGCATAAACGGGTTTGGGTCAAAACGGGTCAAACACGATTAGACACGATTAAATGTGGGTCATAAACAAGTTCACCTGATAAACTCGAAAATAGCACGTTTAACACGATTATGCATAAGTTAAGAGATAAACTATAAATAAGTTCATTTAAAATTAATATATTTATTAATTTGTTGATAGTGTAATTTATTTATTTTTTTTAGAT
>JAJIYU010021509.1:0-10022 GCA_030144865.1 Tinospora cordifolia | reverse complement strand
TGGAGTTAAATGTATTAGATAATCATCCTTTTTAATTGACAAGCTTACAATTTAAAATTTATTATTGTCTAAATAACTGTATTTTGGTAAATAATTTGTAAACTAATAGTGGCTTTGGTTGATGCAACAAGCTTTAATAACTATCTAAATTTCAGAGTAGCTACACAAAGTTTGGCAGTGTTACATGAACCATTCCTGTTTTTATTTTTATTTTTATTTTTTATTTTTGTAGTATCTTAAACTTCTATCAATATCATACCCTAAAATCTTTTTACCCTATTTTCTTTTTCTTTTGTTTATTAAGAAAATGAGTTTCGATTGGCAACCTTTTTTTCATGTAAAAAATAAGAAGAAAAGAGTTAAAAGAAGATTTTGTGCATAAGGTACGTTGATGGTCGTTTAGAAAGTTAAGGGCGGAGAGAGAGAGAGAGGGAGAGAGAAAGAGAGAGAGAGAGAGAGAGAGAGAGAGAGAGGGATTTGGTTCCATTTTAGGTACTCTTGGACAAAGATACCCATCTTTTCCATTTTTAAGAAGTAAATGGCGCATTAATTGATAAGTGGTTGTTTGATACGTAGGATTAAATGAGATATAATTAAAAAAACATTTTATTACGATATTTGGCTCATAGGGATGAGATTAAAAATAATCACAGGCCTAACAATTCATTTAACTATTTTATGATGAAATAATCACGTATGAGATTATTTTATTTTATTTTGTCCAATCTCATTTTTATTCTATCATATCCTCCCTCTATTTAATCAATTTCATCCTATCTTATTTTATGAGAATAGCTTATCCTGTCCAGTACACCAAACACACCCTAAACAAAAAGCTTGAAAATATCTCTAAAAAAAATCTTTGCTTAAAGCAAATGATAATAAATTAAATTTTATAAATTAGATAAAATCATAAATCCATAACAAAACAAATAGATATAAGGACATCCTCAAAAGAAAAAAAAAAAACAAAAAAGATTTAATGTATAAAGTCATAATGGCCTTATTTAGGAGTGTTAGAAAGTGTTAGAAAAATAGACACAGCAAGTCATTGTACAAAGGTGATTTCAAAGGCATTTGCTAACAGGCTTTTGTGATTCAAACACTATTTTTCATCATTTTCGGATTATCATTTTTGAAAAGTAGTCCCTCCCTTAATTGTGTGTTTGTTAATTGCATGCTTTATAATAAAAACACAACATTCCCTCAAATATAATTGGACTAATAACTCCTATCCCTCTTATATAAGATTGAGACTCATTGGAGAATAAGCTACCTGTCATTGGCATGTCTTTCTGTGGCTGAAGCATGTATATGATTTTTTTTTTTTTACCCTAATATTGCTTTTTAATTTCTGAGAAACCAATTGATATTTAGCAATGTCTTGCTTCTATTTTTTAATATGCTCGGTAAGTAGGTTTCTGCTTAATATAATTAAGTAATGAAATAGCTATTAAAACAAAGAAAAGAAGAGAAAACGAGATGAATTAGTTGTCACTTATATATTTGATTAGTTTGGATAAGATTTAAGTTTGTGTTTGTAAATTAAAATATTTTTATTTGCCAAAAAATGAGGAAATTATTTTGCATTTCGTCTATTTCTTACTAGTTGAGAATCAATTGTGAACAATGAGCTCCTTCAGAGGTATTTGTCAAGGCACAAGGGAACCCCTTTTTCCCATTCTTTTCATAATTTGTTCAAAAAGGTTTTTAATTCCTCCTTGATCAAGCCATGCATAACAATGTGTTTCATAGTTTCCAATTTCACACCACAGCCCTATTTTGTTTCATTTTCTATTTGTAGACGCATTCTTCTTTTTTTGCTTAGCTTCAAAAAAAGATTTCATGGGCTTGTTGAAGGTTTTGGAGGAATTCAAAGGAGTTTCCAAGAAAAGAAAATTAATATTAACAACTGTGGTTTAACCTTTAGTTATAACGTTATAACGTGCCTTAAAAAAAGGACTTTTGGAAAATCTGTCAAGATTCAACACATTTAAGCTATGCAAATTAATATCGTGGGGCATCAATAGAGATGGGTATGTCCAAAACCTTTTCTTCTTTAGCTTCGAAGCTTAATGGTTGTATCATCGGTTGGGAGGAGCACTTATTACCCTTACAAGTACGGAAGTCCTCATAAAATCTATGGCCCTTCAAATTTAACATGTTTTAAAGCCCTTCAATCAATCATCAATGTCTATACCAAAAAAAGGACCAAATAGTAGATTTGGTCACATAGTAATAAAACTAATATTTATTGCTGCAACTGACGATCCTTACCTCTTCCAAAGTAGTAGGGAGGCCTTGGTTTTAGTAGATTGAAATGTTCAATTTTACACTTCTTGCCCATAAGGTTTGAGAATCATCATTGAGCCTAGTTCTCCCTTAAGTTGATTTCTTAAGGCCACTTATTTCAAGTATTCATGTTTCTTGAAAGCTAGCTTCTGCAAACGTCCTTCATGAACATGGAGAAGTTTGTTGGCAGGTAGAGAAGTCTTGAGAGGAGTGATAGAAGAAAATCATCTTTATTAAGTTTTTCATCAAAGAATAATATTAAGACAAAGGCAAAGTTTGGCTTATATAGCCTTATGATTAGAGTAATAATTGACTAAAATACTCATATTAATATATTAGGCTAATATCCCCCCTCAAACTCAAGATGGTAGTGGAACTAGCATCGAGAGTTCGCCAACAAGAAAGCGAAATCGCTGAATAGAGTGCGACTTGGTAAGGAGATCTGCAAGCTGTAATGAGGAGGGCACAAAGGGCAAGGTAATGGTATTGATCTGCAAATAATGACGTGTGAAGAAACAATCAATCTCAATATGCTTTGTTCGCTCATGAAACACAGAATTATGAGCGATCTGAATGGCACTCTGATTGTCACAATACATAGGAGTAGGAGAAGCAATGGAAATGCCCATATCGAGAAGCAATCGTCGTAACCAGATAATCTATGCAGTAGTAGAAGCCATAGCACGATATTCAGCCTCAGTAGAGGACCGAGAAACTACAGATTGCTTTTTTCTCTTCCAAGAAATCAAAGAATCACCTAAGAAAATGCAGAAACCAGTGACTGATTTGTGATCGGTACGATCACTAGCCTAGTCAGCATCAGAATAGGCATGAAGCTCCAAGGAAGAAGATGAGGAAAAGAGCAAACTTTGATACATAGTACCACGAAGATAACGAAGAATACGAAAAACAGCACCTCAATGAGTAGTAGTGGGTGAACCAACAAATTGACTGACAATATGGACAACATAGGCAATATCGGGACGAGTAATGGTTAAATAAACCAAACTGCTAACAATAGTACGATAGAGAGAAGCATTAGGCAGAGGTGTACCATCTGTGGATGGATAACGAACATTCTGCTCAATAGGAGAGTCAACAATTCGAGTATCTGTCATACGGGCACGTTGGATGATATCGCCAGTATATTTAGACTGAGAGAGAATGAGGCCTTTAGAATTGTAATCAACTTCAATACCTAAGAAATATCGAAGAGTGCCTAAATCCTTCATCTCAAAGTAACGAGTCAATTCCAACTTTAATGCAGTAATACCAGGTAAATCATTACCCGTAATAATCATGTCATCGACATACAAAAGTAGGAGGATGCAGCCCGCAGATGTAAAGCGTACAAATAAGGCAGAGTCAGAAGCACTGGATGTAAAGTCAAAAGAAGCAATCACTGTAGAGAATTTTTCAAACCAAGCGCGAGGAGCTTGTTTGAGACCATATAGAGCTTTCTTCAGTTTGCAAACATGACCAGGGGCATAAGCAACACCTAAAGGAGGAGTCATATAAAATTTTTTTTTAAGATCCCTATGTAAAAAGGCATTCTTGACATCCATTTGAGAGAGATGCCATTGACAAGAAGATGCAGCAGCAAGAAGAGTGCGTACAGTAGTCATTTTTGCAACTGGAGCAAAAGTTTCCTCATAGTCCATCCCATATTGTTGGGTGAAACCTTTAGGAACTACCCGTGCTTTGTAATGATCAATGGAACAATTAGACTTGATCTTGATCTTATAAACCCAACGAGAACCAACTGGGGTTTTACCAGGTGGCAGTGGAACCAAATCCCAAGTTGTTGTCTTGTCGAGAGCATTGAGTTCTTCAGTCATAGCCTGTTGCCATAAAGGATCAAGTACGGCCTCCTTATAGGAAAGGGGCTCAGAGAGATTATGAATGGAAACCAAAAAAGTGAAAAAAGATTGAGAATAAAAATTATAAGAGAAGTCTGGCATGTGAGTGGACTTACGGAGACGTGGGGGATAGCGGGATGCACGAGGAACAACAATCTCTTTAGATGATTGAGAAGGCATAGGAAGGGAAGAAGTATCGGGAGCAGTTGAAGATGGTGTAGCTGGAACCACAGATGATGGAACATCGACATCCGTATGCTGTATAGTATCCCTGCAAGATGAAGAGGAAGAAGTTGCGGGAGAGGAGATTACATCAGAAGGCATGTCAATGGAATCAATAGAAAATGGATCAACTCGAATCAGGTCAGATTTGGAAACATTAGGAGCGGTAGAGGGAATAGAGAAGAAAGGAATGTGTTCAAGAAAAAAGACATGACGAGAAACATGTAATTTGTTAGTAGAGGGATCAAAACAATGATAGCCTTTTTGACCATCACCATAACCAAGGAAAACACAAAGAGCTGAGTGGGAAGATAACTTATTACGTTCACTGTGTGGACTTAGGAAAAAACAAACACATCTAAACACTCGTAAAAAAGAGTAGTCGGGAACACAGCCATATAACTTCTCAAAGAGTGATAATCCAGAAGTTTGAGTTGTTGGAATTTTATTGATAAGATGAACAGCTGTAAGGACAGCTTCACCCCAAAACTCATTGAGGACAGTAGCAGAGAGAAGAAGGGAGCGAGCAGTTTCAACAATGTGTCGGTGTTTTCTCTCAACAACACCATTTTGTTGGGGAGTATCAGTACAGGACGACTGGTGTATAGTTCTATCAGAAGCAAGTAATTTAGAAAACTCAGTAGAATTGTATTCCCCACCCAAATCACAACGAAAACATTTAATGGTAGTTGAGTGTTGAGTTTTTACTAGAGCACGAAAGGTGACATAAATATTAAAGAAATCAGAACAACGTTTCATAAAAAAAACCCAACAGTAACGAGTGTAATCATCAATAAAAGACACATAATATCGAGACCCTCCTTTTGTAGAAACAGGGGCAGGTTCCCACACATCAAAATGAATCGAATCAAAAGGTGCAAGAAATATTGAAGCACTGTGAGAAAAAGGCAAGGCAGAAAATTTTGCCAATTTGCAACCACAATAATTTGAAATGTCATGAACTTTTAGGTTGCCTAAAGTACCTTTAGAGGCCAAAAATTGCAAACGAGAAGCAGAAATATGACCTAACCGAGAATGTCATAAGTAGAAGTTAAAAGAATTAGGATTCAAACGAAAAGAAGACAAATCAACACTAGAAGCAGCTACATCAAGAACATTTAACCGCTCCAAGATTTATAATCTCCCATGCCTACGGCCTGTCCCAATCAGCTTCTGAGAATGAAGATCCTATACAGAGCAAGAAGTAGGAGAAAAGTGAACAGAATATCCAGAATCACATAGTTAACCAATAACAATAAGATTCAGCTTGAGATTAGGAATGCAATAGACATTAGAAAGAGATAGATGAGGTGTAAGAACATGACCAATACCAGTCGATGACATAGGTGTGCCATCAACAATCATAACAGATAAATTAGGTGAAGGAGACAAGGAAATAAATGAAGAAGGATCACATGACATGTGATGAGAGGCACCAGAATCAAAGACCCATGTAGAGGATGACATACTTGAAGGTTCAGAGGAGGACAAACCTAAAGATGAGGATGTTGATATGGCATGAGGCTGAACTGTAAGAAACTTCTGAAATTGTTCAACAAGTGCAGCAAAATTGGGAGAAGGAGATGAAGATGAGCCCAATCCAGTAGAGCTAGTGTGCGAAGACTGCGAGCCACGTTGTGATTGTGGAGTAGAAGATTTGCGCAATAGTTGAGGGCACTGAGATTTCCAATGACCTTTTTGTTTACAAAAGCTAAATTCGTCAGGGCCAACCTTAGCATGTCTTTTGGTTTGTCAGGAGGTGAAGGACCGACGTGGACTGCCAAAACAGAAGGATCAGGTAGGAAAAGAAGTCATTTGCCTACTTGAAACTTCAATCTAATCTCCTCAGCTAAAAGTTCATTAACCACAGAGTCGACTGAGGGAAGAGGAGTACGATGCAAAATTGTACCACGAAGACCTTCAAAATCATCCCGAAGAGCCATTAAAAATTAAACAAGACGTTGTTCTTCTCTACGAGAGATGTATGGAGCAAAGGCTTGAAGTTCACTAGATTCAGTAAGGGCTAATTGATCCCAAAGATTTGATATAGTATTATAAAACTCTTGGATACTCATAGTCCCTTGGCGAACAACACGAATATTAACTTCCAATTAATATTGTTTAGCAAAGTTAGATTGGGTATACAACCTTGCTAAGTAGTCCCATACATCTTGAGCAGTCTCAAATTTTGCTAGTTGAGTGCCAATGGTTTGCTCAACAAAGTTACTGATCTAAGTAATGATTTTAGAATTATTAGCATCCCAAATATCCAATAACTCTGTGTATTTTTCATTAGTCCGATCCATAGGCTTAGTATAAGAGCCAGTGACGTAACCCCATAACTTTTTGCCTTTCAAGAAATTTTTCATGACATAACTCCAATAAGAGTAGTTCCGGCCATCCAATCGAACACTAATGGATTGGAGAGAATCGTCTCGTTTGCCCGCCATAATACTAGATAGTGACACCCAGCCAACAAGCACCGTTCACCAAGCCAGCACGGTTCACGAAGCAAACAGCAAATAAAGGGCCCAATTCATAGCAGGAGCAACGCAAGAAAAAAAAAACAACAGCACAATTTGAGCCAATAAGATTTCTCACTATAAACCAGCAGCACAATTTCAGCCAATGAAGTAGCAGTTAGTAGCACCAAGCAATTGCAAAACAAAAGAGGAACAACAGCAATTGATCACGTGATTCGTTGATGCAAAATGAACCGAAAAGAGCAGCAATGAACCAAAAAGAGTAGAATGAACCAAAAAGAGCAGCAATGAACCGAAAAGAGCAGAATGAACCGAAAAGCGTAGCAAACCAAATAGGTTGCAGAATGAACCGAAAAGAGCAGCAAGAGCAGATTGATCAAAGATGCAGCGGTGCAGTAAGCAATCAAACAGCGGACAAGCAAAGGAGAGACGAATTACAACTGTGCATAGATAGACGAACAACAGATCAACAACAGCAAGACAGTGGAGCGTTGTGTTGCAGAAGTGCAGAGCAACACGAACAGGGGCGAAAAGAAGAGAAGAAGCAGCAATAGAAAGCCGGCGAACGTGACGGCCAATGGTGAGCAGAACAGGAATGGTGAGATGAGGAAGTGGATGCAAAGCAGGGAAAACACAGCAGCAGCGTAAAAATGGTAGACACAGAGACAGAACCAGCAAACAACAAGCAGAGAAGCGTAGCAGCGATCAGCACAATGCAGAGACGGAACCAACAAAATAGAAACGGTGATGAGGGTGCAACACGAACCAAAAAACAGGGCAACAACCAAAAATGGACAAGAAGGAACTATTACGAATGATTCTGAACAAGAGATGACGGGCAGCACGAGAAACACGATTGCCGAACGAAGAAGAAAACCAGCAATGATCACTAACATGGAAGAAACAAACAAGGGCAGCAAAATGCAGAGACTCTACTGTTCATAATCGTGAACAGTAGCAGCAAATCACATAATACACCAAACAAAGTAGCCTATGATCAGCAATCAAACAAAGTAGCGATCCAAAGCAACCGTAATATAGTCGTTGTGTTGTCTCTGATACCATGATAGAAGAAAATCATCTTTATTAGGGTTTTCATCAAAGAATAATATTAAGACAAAGGCAAAGTTTGGCTTATATAGCCTTATGATTAGAGTAATAATTTACTAAAATACCCATATTAATATATTAGGCTAATAAGGAGCAGTCCATAGAGAATTGAAAATGGGCTCTCTATTAGTGTTTGGGAGAATTTATGGGTCCCTAGACCTTTATCTAATTTCAAGCCTATTTCTCCATGATCTATCAGGGCATCTCTTGTGGTTGACCTTCTTGTCCTTCACTTCAACACTTGGAACATTATCTTAATAACCTTTACTTTTAATGTGGAGATGTTCTTTAGGTTCTTTTTGATCCCTACATCCAGTTCCCTTGTGCCTAATAAGCTTGGTTGGCGACATGCCAAAATTAGGCATGTATTCATTAAAATTAGGATATCATCTTGCTGAACAATTGTTAAGGCTAGGTTTGTGTTAGAGATTTAACCTACACTTATAGTAAACATAATTCATTGTGAGTTATTATAATGAATGCAACCATCTAATACGTTCATGAATGTATTAAGAATTAATAATATACATGTATGTACCTAGTGATGTATAATCCATGAACTTACAAGTTCATGTATGTTTAGATTCACATATAAATTTACTAGGTAGACTCCGATAAATATCTCATGTACTTCTCATTTTATCATCAAGCAAATTGCATAAGTTCTAGCACAAATTCGAGTCATTCATCTCCTTCTTGAATATTTTTCTTATTTAGTATTTGTTTCCTCATTATGTCTCCAACAAAGTGGTATTAGGGCCAAGTTGATCTCCATGGCTTCTAACAATAACATGTTGCAACCCAACTTCCTAAGTTCAATGGGAAGAACTATACTCAATGGAGTACACTGATAAAGGTGTTGTATAAGTCACAAACTTATGGGACATAGTCGAGAATGACTATGTTGAACCAGAAAATCAAGCCAGACTTACCCAACAACAAGGCAATGAGTTGAAGGCGGGCAATGACAAAAAGCACAGCAAGCCACTTTATTTCATCGTTCAAGAAATAGATGAAGCAGTCTTCGAGAGAATCTCAACAACCATTTCAACAAAACAAGCATGAGATACTCTATATAATACATACAAGGGACAAGATAAGGTAAAAATAGTGAGATTGCAATCTTTGCGTAATGAGTTTGACACCATACACACAAAGGACTCAAAAATAGTTGAAGATTATTTTAACCAAGTCATTATCATAGTAAATCTAATGCAACAAAATGGCAAAAATATAGTTAATCAAAGAGTTATTGAAAGATTTTTGTAGTAAGTTCCAAAAGTCCATAGATTTTTGTAGTATGTTGTTGTTGCAATTAAAAAGTCCATAGATCTGTTCACAATGTCTTTAGAAAGCTTGATGCTATCATTACAATTCATGAACTTTGGTTCAAACAGTTTGACTATACTCCTCTAAAGTAAGGATTCTAAACACAAATTTCTTTTAAAAGAGGTTCTAGAAAAAGAAAAGGAGGTAATATCAATTGTGGACGTGGAAGGAGTAAAGGAACTCCACAAAGCCAAGAAGAGCATGCAAAGGATGACAATTCACAAATTTCATCTAGATGAGGAAGAAGATGTGGATGCAAAAGCAATCGCGAAAGAAGTCATAATCAAAAACAAGTTCAATGCTAGAATTGCAACGAGTTTGAAAATTGTTAATCCAATTGTTTGTCCAAAAAAGAATGATGATCAAACCTCTTTCGTGCACGAGAACATCCAAGATCGTGACAAAAGAGCGATATTTCTAACTTGCACTATACAAGAGAATGATCGAAAAAAAAAATTATGATATCTTGATAGTGGTTGTAGTAACCACATGACTGGAAACTAAAATGCATTCACAACTTTAAATAAATTAGTCCAAAGTGAAGTCAAAAGCAGAGATGACAAAAAGTTTCAAGTCAAAGGTAGTAATGACATTTTGGTACATACAAAACAAGGTACTAAACATATTTTTAATGTTTTCTTTGTCCCTAGCCTTAACACAATCTTCTTAGGTTGTCAAGTATATGGGTACCTGTAACACCCCACCTCCCAAGTCCCATCTTCCACGT